>KV455024.1:0-32523 GCA_001662575.1 Pseudogymnoascus sp. 23342-1-I1
TATCCCGGTCCTCCCACCAACATATTTATACATGCCGACCAGCAGCCACTCTATCGGCAATCTCTGCGTCGAATTTTCTGCCTTGCTGCTATGTGAAACTGAGCTGGCAATCCTTTCGCCCGACGCTCACGACATCGAAATCAAGTTATCACTTTGAACAGCAGCTAGGATTATCATGAGCAACATGAATCCGTCACCGTCAGCACCCACGCTGGTATCTGCCGGCGTGATCGACGAGTGGTCACGTCTCCTTCCCGGTCCGGAGCGTAGTGCATTTGTGAAGGAATGCAGAGAAGCAGGAGCAGACGATGGGCGTCTCGAGCCTATACTCGCTCGCTATTTCTCGACGTGGAAGACGAGCCTCATGGATGATGATATGAGCAGGCTTCAAATGCTGGCCACATGCGTGCAGATACGAGACTTCGTCAAAGTCATCTGTCTCGAGGACGACTATGACGAATTCGAGGAGACGTCACCTTCGGAATCGTCCGTCATCTGGCCACGGCATGAAAATGGACAGGTTGCGGCAGAGGCGATCGGGGTAGGGCGCCTCAAGACTATGCTTGCGGCCCAGCAGCTTCATCCTGACAGGCTCGAGATCAGGGATAAGCGCAACTATCGCGTGCATTCAGACCTGGAGATCGCGGCAAACCTCGCGCGTATCATCTTGGATGGTTCTGACCTGGCCGTAACCGCCTTCATCTTGCGGAAGAAATCACCAATGACAACCATCATCACTGCTGAGCTTTCAGCTGAACATCAGGGCCAAGGAATAGGGTTTTCTATCCTGCGAAAAGCGGACTTACACCTCAATCAGAACCTAAACTCGTACTGGGCAGATCAAATCCTGCTCCATGCACCAGCGCTTAAAGAGCTCTCACTCTCTTTCTGGCAGCCTCTTAACATATCGTATAGGCTTCCTATCATCGTTGACGGTATACGCTGGCCAGCACTGGAGAAGCTAGAGCTTTCCATGGCTCGGCTTTCCGCCCCAAGTATCATGACGATGCTGAGCAATTCGAAACAGAGTCTGACGGGTATCTCGTTCTGCTTAATGACGCTTGGTAATGATTCGACTTGGGCGGAGCTGCTGAGCCGCATTGGCAACGAATTCCCTCATTTGACTTGGTTCGAGCTTGGCAATCTCTCAGAGGGGCCTCTTAACCAATTTTCTAAGATCACCTTCCTGGCTCTTGACAATGATTCGGTGGTTCCTGAGCGTTACAAGACCGGGCTGAAGTTGCTGCGGAAAAACCCTATTGGGGCTCCTAAACGCATTCCTAGGGTTGAGTACGAGGGGCCCAATGCGGATCATCTACTTAGGATCGTTGCAGGATGCGCCGTGGCTGTACAACGCTAGCGAAGAGAACCACTATATACTTAGCATGTCTTGCAATAGATAGATGGAAGCAATTTACAAGCATGACCCATGGAAGCGCTGTGGGTGGGGTGCCAACGCACAGATAATTCATAGTGTGATAATTTCGTAGAGCGGAGAACCGTACCTAATGTGGGTGTGGACCCCATGCCAGCCCACAATTATCACTTAGCCGTAGCCGCCCACGCTGCTATCGCTCCAACTCCGAGGACGACTTCAACCATGATAGCTCCTTCGATGAGCTTTTAGCAGACTGATCGCCCGCCGCCCTCATATGATGATCGACAAATGATGAAGCACTCGACAGGGATGTTATCAAGTCCATGTGATAACGTGATTATCCAACAGACAAGTAAAGACGAACATGTAACCGGTTGGTGAGTATATATGTGACTATTGTCAGCACCCCCTACCAAATAGCTAACCTGCTGCACGCGGTTTTGTCATCGTTCTTCTCGTTCATTACAATTTGCCTACAGATATGGCGTTGAAGCAGATTATCAGCCTATCTAGCCTTGCGGCTCTGGCTGGCACGTCTTTTTCAAGTCCCGTAGCTCCAGACGTGCGCCAATATGTCCCTCCTGGAGCCTCCCCATCTTGGACGACTGTCACAACAACTCACACAACAACCTGGTGTAATTCAAGCATGACAGACTCTACCTTTTTATCCTCTATTACCTCATCATGGAGTGAATCTTCAAGTTCGCCGTTTACTTTGAGAACTACAAGTAGGACAAGTGGAAGTATTAGCTCCTCCACTTCACCACTCTCATCTGTTTCTACGAGTACGCGTGTGTCCAACACTACCGCTAGCTCTAGTGGTCCAGTTGGGCCGTCAACCTCAAATATGGTATCTCTCTCAACAGTCTCTAGCTCTCTTACATCTACGAGTCTGGACGGATCAGCGTCCTCGATCGTACAGACGCTCACAGAACCCAACGGATCGGTTGTTACTCTCACTCTCCCTGCTAGTTCCTCTGTTACCGGACCTGAGACCCTCACTATATCTAGCTCTACATTGACCGTAGAGCCTATATCGATAACATCCAGCGTATTCTCAACACCACCCGCGTCAGCTTCCAACTTTGAGACATTCACCGAGTCTGATGGGTCTTCGGTAGTCCTCACACTGCCACCTGGCTCAACTCTAACAGGACCACAGACTGTTACAACAGACGGGCAAACACTCACTATTCAGCCTGTGTCTACGCCGACTACTAGCGTAGTATCAGCACCATCTGCATCATCTTCAAACGTTGAGACATTTACTGGGTCTGAAGGGTCTTCAGTGGTTCTCACACTGCCACCTGGCTCAACTCTGACAGGGCCACAGACTGTCATAACAGACGGGCAAACACTCACTATTCAACCTGTGCCTACGCCGACTACTAGCGCAGTATCGACACCATCTGTATCATCTTCGAACGTTGAGACATTCACTAAGCCTGACGGGTCTTCAGTGGTTCTCACACTGCCACCTGGCTCAACTCTGACAGAACCACAGACTGTTATAACAGACGGGCAAACACTCACTATTCAACCTGTGCCTACGCCGACTACTAGCGCAGTATCAACACCATCTGCATCATCTTCGAACGTTGAGACATTCACGAAGCCTGATGGGTCTTCAGTGGTTCTCACACTGCCATCTAGCTCAACTTTGACAGAACCACAGACTGTTACAACGGACGGGTAGACGCTCACTGTTCAACCTGTACCTACGCCGACTACTAGCGACATCATTACATCAACTATGACAACGGTGCCTGTTGGGCTGTCCATTGAACCATACACCGACACCCCTGTCACGGGAAATATGTGGCTCACGACCACGGGCAGCGATCACTCGACTACGATTGTACCCATCATCTTGCCTTGTCCAACATGTGAGCCGGAAATCGTTTGGAACCTGCCAGAAATTCCAGACGTCGAATTCAATTGGCCAGGCTTTCCGCAGCTCCCTAAATTCCACCTGCCCTGCGTCAACATTTTCGGCATCACTATTGTTGGCTCATGCCCTGATCCTTCGGGACCTACTCCCCAGAACGATGCGCCCCCCGAGAGCCCAAAGCCTTCGACTCCACCGACCCCTTCACCCTCTATTAGCTCGTCTAGTCCATCAAGCTCGTCCGGCTCGTCTAGCTCGTCCGGCTCTAGCAGCTCTTCAAGTGAGTAACACTCGCAGTATCGTGCTAAAATATGTGTTAACCGTTTCGAAACCAGGCTCATCGGCTTGCAGCGCAACCCTAAGCGTGCCTGTGACCCCCTCTCAGTTGGCTGCACCAACTGTGACTTTGAGCTCAATATCGGGCTCCGGCAGTTCAAGCACTACAAGCCAGACAAGCTCGTCGGCTTGCTCCGTAACCTTGAGCGTGCCTGTGACCCCCTCTCAGTTGGCTGCACCAACTGTGACGTTGACCTCATCCCCTTTGCCCCAATTACCGACGCTCACAATCTCATCAACTCCACCCGTCACAACAGTCATGCCGATTGACACCAAGACCGGAAGCTCTTGTGTCTCGATATCGACAACCACGATCTGCTTGGTTCCACGGGACCCGTGCGTACCGTCCGCCGTTTGTAACAGCTGGGTTGCGAAACCGACACCGACACCTACTCCGACGACAACAACAGAAAAGCCTTCTCCTACGCTGACGGCCGACTGTAGTTTTCACACAATACATAGCCTTTACTTAGAATTCGAGATATACAACATCGACGGATGGGTGTCGGACAGAGGCGGCTCGCTGAAGGACGAGGAAGAAGGTTGTGGCGCACTGACGGCCTGGGAATGGAACGACGCTGACTCGGACACGCCCGCGTACGCGACATTTAACCTGCCTCTCGTCTTCAAGTCAGGATGCGTCGAACGTGCCATCGTGTCTGCAGGCGGGCCGAAGATCTCATGCCAGAAAAATGGCGGAGATCACGAGGAGAACCAGCTAAACGAGCTAAACCAGCTAATCCAGCTGGGCCTGCCGGACCAGCTGACAGAGTTTGACAGTTTCTATAGGAGCATGCAGTCTGAAACACTTCTCTCCAGCGACGCTGCCTACGTGCCAATGGATTGGGGGACCACAACAGCAACGTCTCCGAGCATGACGCTATAATTGGCTTTGTGAGCGAAGAAGTATGGAATAAGTAAATAAACGAGGAGTCTAGCAAACGGCAAATTAAAGAGCCAAGCACCTACATACAGTACGTATGTTGTCATAGGGGCTAGACAAAAGACTATATAACTAGGCATAGACTTATAATGTATACACAAATATTAACTTTGTTAATTTCCTAAATGCATTTATTTCAAACGCCCGGCATGAACAGCCTCTTCCGCAAAGCAGCAGCATGAGTCTGTTTCTGACCCCGAGGGCGTCATTAGACATAGCCGTGTTTTGAGCCGAACCTGCCTTGTCCATCGCCTGTATGGGTATGGAGTTGATGCATTTGGAATGATGTTCAGCAAAGCGAGGTGCTCTTTCTTGAAGATAATGCTTTGTTAAAGCAGTCGTCGTTGCGAGCCAAGAGAAGCCGGGATGATACTGGCCGATGCTGACGGTTTATTGATGGTTTACAGGATTTTGGTGGCGGAATGCCCGTGCCTCGTGCGCATCCCGACGACGACCAACACCATACTCAGCCTCATACACATGGCATTCACCACCAACACAAGAAATTTGCTGCTCCTAGTCTCTTAATCACCAATATCTGTCGTCGTGATGGACTCGCCATTATTTATTATGAAATTTCTCGTCTTTAAGACCCCCTTTATCCTGAAAACGGCGCTGTTCCACGCCCTCGGGCTGTCGCAAACAGCCCCGAAATGGGACTTCCGTACCGCTCTGATTGTCCCCATCGTGCGTGAGTTGTTGTGCAGCTCCCCGCCAACATCAATATCGAAGCAGCAGCAGAGTACGATGCGGGACCCGGGAATCAAAGGCAAGATGTGGGTCAGCAAAGTAACAATGCCAGCCCCGTCGGAGGGTGCGTTGTTGGATCTTCTGGTCAAAACGATTGACTCGCTCAAGCGGGAAAACGAGTCGTACTCCAGGCCAGCTATTGTGCCTGTCGAGGCGGAATGGACAGGCCACCGGGCAGACGTTGAAGATAACGCACCGGAGCCATCAATCTCGGCAGCGGAGAAGTACGACAACATGATGAAGGAGGTTACCACCGACGTAACTGTGCTCTACCTTCACGGTGGATCACTCTACCTAAGGAGCCGATATGAATGGACATGTCAGAACTCGACGAAGTTTCAGTCTGCCTCTAAGAGGCTTGTAATAGTCATGTGGCGAGCTCCGTTTAATCGTATCTGCCGCCG
This sequence comes from Pseudogymnoascus sp. 23342-1-I1, assembly GCA_001662575.1. Taxonomy (NCBI): domain Eukaryota; kingdom Fungi; phylum Ascomycota; class Leotiomycetes; order Thelebolales; family Thelebolaceae; genus Pseudogymnoascus; species Pseudogymnoascus sp. 23342-1-I1. The sequence continues at coordinate 5,700 of KV455024.1, forward strand.
CGCGCTGTCTGAAATTACTTCTCGCCAGCAAAAAGGCAGCGTTGAAACACAACTCGGAAAGGACGTTAGTAAATATCAGGCTGCTAGACCGTGTCGACTTTCGCCAGTGTTGCCGCAGATCTCTGCGTATTGCTGATGGAGTCGTATATGCCCGAAGTTGCGCTATATTACCTAGAGGAAGGCTGCATCTATCGCTTCTGCTGGGTATCGCCCTTGGTGAGCGATAGATCCTATCTAGGCACGATATGTGGAAATACTCGAGGTTATAGCTCACAAGGGCAATTCGGTAATCACCCATGATCAGGCTATCTCCTCTTGGCGACGCATCTGTGATGAAACATTCGTTTGCCCGGCAATGTGCTCGTCTCATATGTATTGGCGGGGACGGCTGTAGGAGAATTGTGATTGCGGCATCTTGCTCGAGCCGGCGTTGTAGTTTTCGCCCGTCCTCTACCATCCTTTCCTCTTGGGTTAGGCGGGATCGCCTCTCTTCTTCAGCACCAAACTCCTCCGCTTCCCGCAGGTAGTAATGTCTGTCTCTTACAACGCGTGTGGGACTTTCCGGGGAAGCGGATCTCCGGCGGCTGTGTCGGGTTCGGTGGAGTTCTGTGTCCGTCGTACATCTCTTTTGCTTGATCCACGTGGCTGTCGGGGATTAGGATATCGAACCTAAAACAGCCAAAATCTAGTATTTCTACTCGATTTTACGAGTAGTATCAGCGTAAACTCAGCGAGAGACTGGAGATACGTACCAGGGTTCAGCAGTTTCGTGATTTCGTAGGTAAAGGAGGCAATATATCTGCAAGTAGTTGACTCCAAGAGGCCTTTGAGTCCCTCAATCCCAGCCTGAGAGAACTCAAACTTCACGTGGCGAAAGAGGATCGGTAGAGAGGCTTGTCTGAGCCATTTGCTGGCGCAGGAAAGACCTTTGATCTCCCAGAGTGGAAGATGGTTGACAACGGCGTTGATAATCTCAAGACGCGTTAATTCGGGAGTGTCAATTCTCATTGTGGAAATGCTGGAGGGCCGTCAACAAGTCCACTGCGGGCAAGGCAGAGGGTGAGTCGAGGGTGATTTATAATGGCGAGCACCAACTTAGTCCTCCAGAAGAGGTCTGACTAGGAGACTGAAGGAGCCATGAAGCAATAGATCGCCAGCTCTCTCTGCTTCTCCGACCCCCGGGAAGAAGCTCACAGGAGTCGGGCCTTCCAAGGGGAAGAACAGTGCTCCTTTTCCTGGCTGTACACCACGTTTGAAGAGCTCTCTGCCACGTTTAGGAGCAAAATTCTCCCAGGAACGACTATTGATTCGATGTGACTGGTTCATAGAGCAACCGATGATCGAAGCCTTATTCAATGGGCGAGGCGGTTGACGTTGATGTGAAGTCGAACGATTAAAAGCAAAGGAAGAAGGGCGTTGAACCTTAAAGATTGAATCAATTGCAAGGATGAGTCAGTGGATGTGGAAAGGGTTAGCCAGGACCACCTGAGAGTAACTCGTCTGGTCTTTGTGGTAGCGTTCACCTTGTCTGGCACGCGACTGGGGTTGACCCAAATGTGCTACGGGTTTATTAGGGGCAGCACGCAGGTAGTAGCACTTCTCCTGCTATGGCACGCCTCTCGTGCTAGCACGGTTGTGTCATCACGCGAGGCGTGCCATAACACCTGTGCCTACCCAGGAACGGCTTTACCCCACTTGGGCTGTGACAGACGCTATGCTATCGCACTTGCCGTTGTAGCACATCCGTTGTAGCCCCGTCGCTATGCTGGACACACCCTATTTTCACGCTAGTATTTAATGGTGTACATGAATCTGCAGACTAAGTTTTATTCTAGAAATCAGCGGCCGCCACGCCACTATGGATACTATCTTGGCAAACGCGCGCATGAACAAAGCTCCCTTTTATTTATTAATGGATTGAACTATCTGTAGATTGATTTACTCTTAATTCAGCATTATCACTAAATGGCGAGACCAAATGCAAGTCCTTTAAACCCTGCAAAAAGGCAATTTACTCTATCCAAAGCCGTCTATATCTCGGCTATAAAAGCCTACTTATTCTAGCTGAAAGTCCAGTTCCTGCAATTGTACTCCATCATCTAAGTGCGCACGAACTAGGGCTTGAAGATGATCTCTAAGCTGGCATGTACTAGATACTATATCGTGTAAGCATTATCAACAGTAATATAAGGTGTCTTACCTATGACAAGCATCTTGCCTCTCCCCTAAGTTTCTTGCACTCTTCTAATATGCTTCCTAGTTAACTTAACTTAGAGGATCTCGTCGAGGTTTGCCGTGCCTGTATACAGGGTCGCACGTTTACCGAAAGGAACCTCTTTACTAGTAATCGACTTGACGTAGATTGAGATACAAAGGATCTGTCTTAAGTTAGCAAAGCATCTAGGGTATGAACGACCGTACGCATATAACCGTCGTCTAGGGTGTCATCAACTAAGGCACTGTTTAGTAGGGACTGCGCTGCCATGCTAATATCTGGATTTGTTAGTTCTTGTAATATAGTTCCCTATATTAAGGCTAACTAAAGGTTTAGAGCAACCACACTAAGTGGACTTAGCGCGTACGAGCTTTGTAGGTATTATAACCATGGATGAGCTTGCGGAGATAGGGCAGCTGTGTGGCGATACCGAAGCCAGTCGCGACCATAAGGACTGTCTCATACTTGCCGACTGCTACGCTAATCCTATGCGGTCCGCTAAACAGAGCGAGGCGAGGCACAGAGACGCTCTTATCAAGCGTCCCATGGCTAAAGAGTTCACGAGTCAGGCCTCTCCGCGGTTAGATGAAAAGCTCTAATGTGTCCTGTTTTCCGTTAGCCTAGCTAGTTACTACGAAAGGATGGCTTTGTAGGAAAGACTAGAAGCTAACGGAGGGAATCCATAAGTTGATGTACTAGCCAGCCTTGACCTCTATGGGCCGAGACAATGTCATCTAGACCATGGCCGTCTAGTTGATGTAAGTAATGTAGGCCCTAGGGAAATGGCGACCCCATGCTTTGTTGCGAAACATCATGCGGCCGCATTAAAAGGCAAGTAGTGTGGCGAATACTCCTGTGAAGATGTAGACATAGCTCTAGTTGAAGTTCAACTAGGGTATGAGATGTCGTATAATGGAATACACTACGAGTGAGGCTAGAGCTTAATGAGTGCGGAGGAAGATCTCGTAGGAGGGTTTGCAGAGGTAGGGAATCAAGAGGAGCATGAGAAGACATAACGCCAACCCACCCTATAGTTTGTTAGACATGAACATCCTGGATATTAAAGGTTTAGACAGACGATTAGTCCATAGAGATTCTCTAGCACGCTTAGGGAGAATCTAACACGGCTAGCAACCACGATGAGGATGTAGAGGAGCATAAAAACGAACGACATTATGCCTACTAAGCGATGAACCAATTGCTACAACTTTAAAGAGACGAGACGCTAAACAGATCTAAGAGAAAGCTAAGATAGGTTCTAAGGAATAGTGGCATCATGTTAATTAGGGCTAGGTTAGTAGCATAGAAGCCAACTTTCGTGGTCGTTAATCTCTAGAACTTAAGGTAGGAAACGTTAGCTGCAATGTATGTAGTGTGTAGGACGAAACCTACTAGAGTCCATGGTCTGAGAAATGAGTGGTAGCAGAGGATCTATAGATACGTTAGGTATCTAGACTACTATAGGACGAGGTAATTAATAAATTAAACGAAGTGTAGGCGAAGGGTGAGGAGAAAGAGAATGGTGAAGATGCCGCCTATAGTAATAACATAGATATAAGTAGCCTCTATGATAAATTTAATGAGTGAATGTGAAGGTCATTAAGTAGAAGGGAAGGTTAGGTTAGACAGACGTAGTTGAAACGTAAACGGAAGAACAGAAGACCTTAAGACAGTTGCGTGGATAACCATGTAGAAGAAGGTAGAAAGAGTTAGTTCTTTCACTATAAGTCTCTTTTACCATAAGGAGGGGATATTTAGATGGGGATATTTAGGGATATTTAGATGGATATTTAGATAGATATTTAGATGGATATTTAGATGGATATTTAGATAGTACAAGATAACTAGTCCATCTAGAAGACTAGGATGTCATTCATGGCAGATGTAGGGCAGTGGGGGGGTAGGCTAATAGCGTCTAATAACTTAGAACATGATTAAGATTTAAATTAATGGATCTAGTCCCCACGACCTATCTAGGAAAGAACTATTTCTAGGACGTAAATCGTTAAAGCATTTCAGCTTCATCTGCTTTCTGTCCTAATTGAGGCATGCTTAAGACCTAAAATTGTTAGGTCATCATGCACTATAGGAATAGTATCTACATGTAGTAACTTTAGCTACAAAAATCAACCCCGTAAGAACCTCTTTCTAGTTATCATGTTATAGTAGTGCATGCTAGTAAAGTTAGCCTACAACTCTTAGCCTAGTAGGGCTACTTACCTCTCTTAACTTACGTGTAGACGTAGCTAACGTTATCTCTAAAAGGAATGTGACAGCGTTAGAGTCTAAAGGCCAACGATCTAAGTTTTCTACCCTAACTACCCCATTGTCCTAGGTGTACTTCTACATTAATTCCATAGTGATTATTCCTAGCGCTCTTACATCCCAAGGCTCCTAGTTTCTTAGACTTTTGTCATAGCATTATTAGTTTGCTAAGTTCACATTAGTAGAGAACACCGCCTAACTATCAACAACTAACTAATCTTAACATCGCCCTTAGTGCTAAGGACGATGTTTAAGCAATCGAGAGATCTATGTTCAAGCCCCTCTCTTTCGAGAAAGACTAAGCTGTTGAGGATCTACCATGCTCCTTGTTAGCGTGTGTCCTACGCGTTACTAGATGTTCCTCACCTATATGAGGATAGCTGCTAGCTACTTTTCCATAGGATATTTAGCACACTATACGATCTAGTTAAGCGATAATGGCATATGCTCGAGGACAATGAAGAACGATGTCTTAGTGGTGAAGGCGTTAAATGCCTTAATAATGTTAGCATGTTAGACGCGTCCATGTATATAAAGCGTCTTCTTAGTAGCTATAACAGGGAATTCCCTTATAGCTACAAATCTAGAGCGTCTCGCCTTTCGTTATGCCACTATAACGAAACCGTTAAGGTCGAGATCAAGAACTTTCTCGTAGACTTCCCATGGTGATTCTCTTCTTGCTATGATGTTCGTAGATGCGCTAGGTTTAGATTCACTTATTCTAGACAGCTTAGATATCTTGACACTACTTGCATCATCTATATCGTCCTTTGGAGAGCGAGATCTTTTTAGGAAAAGCTTTTTACTAGCGCTCTTCAGAGTGTTGCCTACTAGGGAACTTGAAAGTGCAGGTAGCATAACAATGGCTTTAGGATGCTATGTAGGCAGTAGCTGAGCGCAGAGGCCTTAAAGAAGTCGATTCGCGTGTGACGATTATCTAAACTCATACTAAAGCAACGTGAGCGGCAGGTAAGGTAGGGAGTAAAATAGTCTAGAGATCAAGAACTTAAGAGGGATAGAGGACGGACGACGAACAGACGGACGAGAGATAGAAGATGGACAAAGGTACGATGCCATAGACAGACGGGGGTCATTCTAACGCATTTAGGGGAAGGTGAAAGGCTTAGTACGTATGGTAGAACGCGCAACTAGCCAAAACCTCCACCCTGCTTTCCATCCCCACCCTGCTTCCATTCCTCACCTTGCTTACCGTTCCTCTACCCTACTCCCTCCTACATTCCTCTAGTCAAAGATCTACCTTCATCATTAAAGCCATCCTCATTACGAAGCAAATACATACAAGATGCTGCCTTCAAGATTCGCTTGTTAGGAGGAGAGACTAGCGACAGAGGGCTAGCTTAAGTATAGAGGCATAGCTCGTGTTAGGCTTAAGGTCCTACACTTCACATAGAACGAGCCTAGGGAACCAAACCAAAAAAGCCTCAACAAGCTAAAGAAGTGCTTTAAAAGAGGGTAGTGTGACTAAGTGTTACGGAACCATATCCTAGTTGTCATTAATTAGTCCTAGCTAGACGATGTCCTCTACGCTTCATAGGTCTTAGCTAAGAGGCTGCTAACTAATGGCGCTAACCCTCATCCTAAGCTTAGATTTCCATTAGGATTCTAACTCCGCTGCCTCCATGGGCGACACTGAGTTCTAGTAGCGCGAGAGGTCCTACCTCTATAGGAGAGATGGTGGACGGTAGATATTTACCTCGTAGGTATACACTTGTTATATGAGTGATGTGACCGTTGCTAACAAGCCCTTATAGATATTGACGACGAGCTTAAGAAGGCCTTAGTCAAGGAGCACTTAAACGAGCAGCCGCCGTTAGATAGCAAGATCTATTATAAGATCCGAAAATATTAGCGAAAGCGGGATCGGTACTTGGAAATGCGATGGTGGGCTCGTCTGTTAGACCATGGGATGAGGTGTCTCGAGTAGGTCTCCTGTTATCACGATTTTAAGACAGCCTTCGACGACCTGTTAGATATTCCTAGCCTCTAGGGCGGGATGCGAATTAGTACGCTAAATAGGATGATTAGCATGAACTATAACGACGTAAGTCTGCCGTGATCACATCTAGCTTGCTCATTATTAAAACCTATTAAAACAGGAGGTCTTGACCTATCTTACACACATTAAGGATGTTTGGTCCTAGATCCTCCGTTATAACAAAGAAGCGATGCTAATGGTTAACCAAGCCACAGTAAAGGCCGTGGAGCTCATGGCCCCTAAATCGTTAAAGCGGGACGCCTAGGCGCTTCACGGCTAATTGGTGAGCGGATAGATATTTTCTAGCTTTAACCTAGAGAGCCGTGAGATTATCTAGAGTGGTTTACGTACGATTAGCGGCCTAATACCATCCCTATATACCTTCTTCGAGGACCTCAAGTATCTAGAAGCATGCGTAGGCACCATGAGGCACTTGATTAGGCCGTCTCTAAAACAGACGTTACGTAGCGCCTTGAACTAGATTTTTTTAGGAAATAACCAACTCGTTATCTAGGAGACCCACTCTACATATTCTACACAGTTGGTGAAGAGCTTGAAGAACTAGCATCTTATGTATCCGTAGTTATGGTTATATACTATATAGGACTATCCTGATTTGCCTGCCCCTCGGGACGTGAAGACAAAGAAGAAGAAGAAACTTCTAGCGAAAACTAGGAGTCTAAATGCTAATGAAGCTAAACTATCTAACTTTATAGTTCTTGCTAACAAGTTATGGTTTAAAAGCGATGAGATAACGGCGTTAATGCTACGGTCCTTAGATAGAGAGATTGCACATGATGCATTACTAAGAGCGCGAAATTAGGATCGCTATGATTACGGTGATAGAGACATTAAATCTTATATCAACAAGATCTTAGGATTATTTGCAACTACTAGACCTTGGAATACCGAGCAGTCGTGTCCTGCTCTCGTTAGCGACGGACTAGACACGGCCGGCCCCTGATGTAGGTTTCTAGACAAGGAGGCTTATGCGAGAGATAGAAGGTTTCTCTATATAAGCAATCTCTAGTTAGACTAAGAAGAACAAGGCGAGAGCATCACTTCTTTTTTTGTGCGCAGGTTAGTATACTTTGCATTCTTTGGTAGGCTGCCGAAGATAAGCACATAACGCCGTTCTAGCCCTGCACCACCGCCTAATGCTAGTGTAGAACGGACAGCATCTTCTCCATTTCTTGAAACGCAAGTACTAGAGGTAGATCTCGAGATAGTTAACGAGCGTCTTAGACAGAACACATTAGTTGGCGAGAGACTTCACTAAGAACTATCTGAACGGGACAGGCTAGAGCAGCTAAATGGTGATAGAAATGATGCACTAGAGGCGGATGACTCATTCTAAGTGCGAGAGAGGGATTAGAGGCGGGACACGCAAATTGACATTAAGAGAATTATAGCGAGGGGACTCGCTAGCATCCCTGAAGTTACTAAGGATCCACTAGAACAATCTAGAGACCAGAACATGGACAGATAGCTACAAGAAGTACCTCCTTCCCCTTCCAAGATCCGCATTGAGTTTAAGATTCATGAGGGTGAGGTATAGAGGACCGAGCGGAGTCTTCTAGTGGACCCTTCTAAACCGTCTAAGGTGGAGCGGGTGGCGAAAAAGTACACGAGAAAGGGTATTAGGCCATTTGATACTTCACTCAACTTGCTAGTTCCGCGACATTGCTTCCAAACAGTGACTACTAATGGGACGAACACTGTACTCTTGATCAAGGACGATGGTTTCCATGTTGATAGCCAGCTAGTGGTGTTTAAACCGACATCTAATGTAGATCCTTTTGTAGGCAGGAGGCCAAAGAGGAGTTGACATTAAAATCAAAACAGCACTCTTCATTATGGCTTTTCATTTTATGGCTGATGCCTTGCATATTTCGAGAGCGTGTAGAAACAATCAATGAGATAGAACTAATAATTCCGCTATGTTTCGTGACAGGAATGACACGTCTAATCGAATGGCGTCCTTTTACTAACACTATTACATAGCTTAAGAATGCATGTGCTTGCAGCACATTCTATGGCAATCGGCGATGGAACGCATCTATAGTATTCTCATTGTAGTTTGTTAATAAGCATAGGGGTGCTAGAGCACCCGTGGTGGCGCTAAGTAACGGCAGAAACGCTAGCGTCTCCTTATGTTCGTGACACTAACAAGGAGGGTTGGTAGTAGACCCTGACCTAACGAAGAACGAAGAGTATAGCGGCTAGATTAGGAAGTCGCTAACATTCCCTGCTAGGTCAGGTTGATGCTCTTGATACATCATTACAATCTCGAGTAGGTTATATACAAGACATTAACCCTTCTACCATATCCATTCTTAATGCTTTTCTACAACTTCTAGGAACCACCGCGCTCTTATAAGAATGCTTAGGATTTTAAGGAAAGAATCTATCTGGTATTGTAACAAGAACCGCGATGAACCTAAGTGAGTAAAACGTAGGGGTAAAAGCATTCTGTAAGTCTCCTAGATGGTGCTAGAGCCACCCGGCTACAAAAGCGAGAGCATAGCCTTGAGAAATTAACACAAATATTAAAAACTTATAGAGAGTCTAGCCCTGCCTCGCATAGATGCCATATCCTGGTTTCATCTAGAGCTTGTCACTAGTAAAGCGGTGCGGGACTCTAAACATGAGTTCGTTGATTTGATCGACGCTTGGGCATCTATCATGGCCGTGGTAGTAGTCAATTAAAGCTTTCTCTACTTGAAGAATATTTGTTTCCTTCTTGGCGCTAGGAGGATTAAGGTGGTACTTGTACTCCGTCTACTCCTTAGGTAGAACATCTTCCTTCTATGTGTAAGCCACGACGTCCTCATCTTAATAGACACGAATTAGCTATGTTGTCTAGTTAGCGAGTAAAGTCAAAACACAAGAAACGCAACTACCTTAATTAGTCTAATCTCTGTACAAGTAATTATAGACAAATACTATCTCTAGCCATAAAGTTTTCTATAGCTACTACGTAGCTCGTTAATGAAATTTTTACCCTCTATTTTCTCGAGGCATATATCCTATAGCAAAGTTCCCTACATTGCAGTGTTAACACACTAGTGGATATACTTTAGGGGTGTGGTTTGGTCCGTAGCGTTTGTTATGCTCGAGTTACACACTAGCCTTACTTGGCGTGTTTCGTTAGATTTTGAGAATCGTCCGCTAAAGCTACCGCCAATCTTGCTGATAAGTGATAAGAATGAGGATCTCCATCCTTAGATAAGGTTAGAATTTAACGGTAGGGTATTAGTGGTTAGCAGAAACAGGGAATTATTAGACTTTGCTTCAAGCTATGTAGTACATCTCTGCTAATACTTTTGCGCTTTAGTGCATAGGACATTAACAAATGTTTTGTGGCCACAACCCTTCATAGCTAAATTAGTCTTAGTTACTCATTTTAACTAGTTAATCAACCTACATAAACCTAAATAATGCGAACTTTGCTAGACGGTAGATATTTCCTTGGCTACTTTAATGGCCACCACAGTATAGGCATCCTAAGGGTCTCTTCCGTAGTTAATTTTAGCTTATCCATGTTGGTTAATCGAGACATAGTATGGGAGAGCTTAAATCGGACACGCTCATCGCTATCCCATAGCATTTTGTTCTAGATTAGCCTACTCTTAAAAGGTTCTACGAAGTCTTCAAGCTCCTCCTTGAAGCGCGAAAAGGCGTCGTTTGATTTTAGGAATTTTTTTGCTGCTTCTATGTTTAAAGTCATACTCTGGCTTCCGTCTACCTCGCCATCCTCCTCTTCCTTATAGTCAGAGCCTCTAGTCTCCTCTTCTTTTAAGACGTTATGTTCTTTTTCACTAAAAACGTTTAGCGCTAAAGAACCCGCCTGCTTTTCAAGATATTTCTCAAGGTGTTCTAAGCTGATCTCTTGATTCTAAAGTTTCTTCATCTGCTCCCGTTTCTCTCCATTAGAATTGTTGAACTCTATCTCGTTTGAAATTTTAAGACTAATGGTATAATTTCGTTTTGGGCTGGAAAATAGTTTTGCTAATTCTTTTTCTATTTGTGAACCAGAAGCGTTCGTGAGTCTACGCCCTAGCTAGTTAAGAAGATTAGTAATGCCCTTTAAAACTTTATGTCTTTCTCCCTTAGCTTCCTTGGCTAAAGCGCTAGAGAAGAGGCGTTATACGACTTCATCTTCTAGAAACAGTATAACTACCTCGTCTATAGCCGCCGTTAGCGTTATAGACCGTGAAGCGTAAGATGAAGCTGATGATGTGCTGAATTTAGAGAAAATTATGGAATAAGTGCTTGCTGCATCATCGCTAGCTTCGTCAAGAACTTCCTCCTGCATACTAAGTTCTTCTTGTTCGTTAGAGCCTCGTCTCTACCCACTCTTAATTTGTTCTTCTGTTTAACAAATGAGTTTATATCCCACACCGTGTCTATTCTCGAACTGAATTTGTTCTTCTGTTTGAGAAATGAGTTTATATCCTACACCATATCTATTCTCGAACTGTTTCTACGCATTAGAACTTCGCCTCTGCTCACCCTCGATTTGCTCTACTATTTGACTAGTGAGGTTGTCATCCACCCTGTATTCATCCTTTGAATTGTTAGGTATCACGTCTCTAACGTTCTTTATAGTGTTATGAGAGCTGTCTTGTAAAGCTTGCGTGAGGGTAGCATTAGACATCTAGCCTAACATTAATCAGGATCTAAATTTAGCAGTCGTTATAAGGGTGATATCCATAAAGAGAAGGATCATCTCCTACAATTCGCGCAGCCTTGCAAGGTCTGCAAATATCTCCTTAGAGCTCATTGGTGTCTCTGATCTTGTCTCTATTCGGTCTATTAGAACTTTCGTGTGCTTTTCCAACCTTACGCCTAATAAAACAAGGCTATCCTTGCATTCCTGTAGGGCCACGCTAGTGATCCTTACTGGGACGAAATCAAGATCCATTAGCCTAAGAGTGCTGCACTGCCTAAGTGTGAGCTAATTAATGTGGTTAGACACCTAGGCACAAATTTAGAGACACTTTCCGGTGTTCATCCGTTCGTCCTTTATATGTTATAGTTCCGTTGCATCTGAGCCGGATTCTGTTATAGTCTGTTTAGATATGACCTGAAGTTTTTCATCAATGCTTTAAAGATGAGCCTCGATATCACTAGTAGCATTCTTTATGTCGTTTCTCCAAATTTCGAGAGGTTCGGCAGTAACGGAGGATTTACGACTAACTAGAAAAGAAAGGGGTTAGAGCTGCTCTATTGCATAGGAATAAAGAGACTTACAGGTTTGCGTTAGTAAGGGCAATACTAAACGTGGACTTATACCTAGCTAGTCGTTGCCTGAATCCATCGACGTCATCACCCATATACCTTAACTTGGCCTAGCCTCGAATGCTCGTCTGACTACCATCGGACTGGGACAAATAACCTAAAATTTCCATCTCGAACTCTTTGCAAGCAATGCCGCATCGCAGCAAAGGACGACGGAGAGCAGAGAGCTTTACATCCGTAGTAGCACTAACTGTCTTAGTGAGAGCGCCTAGAATATCGCTTAAAGCCTCAAGTTCCTCGTTAAGATCGCGTACGCGCTTTGAACGAACTTTACTCTAGATTGTCTCGTAAAGAGCGGTGCTAGACTGGAAGGCGAAGGTAGTTAAAGCCAACAAACTGGAATCTTGGCCTTTAGGTTCTGCCATTACGTCAATCACATTAATGAAAGGTAGGACGCAGCGAAGAGAGGCAAGAAGTTGATGGCATTAACAAAGATCACAGGATCAGGCGCTAGTTTAAAAATAATTATGGGCTCCAATTAGGCATACGCTATAAGCGCCTATTTGTGTAGTAGAGGCCCATGCTAGTGCATTTCCACAACGTCTATTTAATTAGCCAATTTACCGTTTCAAAGGATTTAGTAGCTGGTCTCCCAACATTGGAAAACAGAAGACTTTTTACAATAATTGTAATTCTTACTATAGTATTTGTGTGCCTTACAATACGCTAGCTTATGCCTCTTCCTGTTTTGCGATAGCTGTGTATGTTTGGCTGTTTCGTGCAGTAGTAGTGTTAGATAAAAGCAGCATTGCCTTGAAATTTCGCGTGATACAGCAATTGGTTATCAGGTTTCCATAACAGAAACTTCAAAGTCGTCTCATTCAACAACCATCTCCAGCAGAGATGCCCAGTTCTCTTGAGTCTATGGTCGTATGTGATAATTAGTTGCTTATGGAAATATACATACCATATAAACCCTGTTGAGCAGGGTTTATATAGCCTGACTGCTTCACATGCGGATATCTGTTACTTGATCGAGAACCAAGCAGACTTCGGGAGACAAAACAACCGAGAGGACCAGCGACGACGCTTAAAGATAAGCTTGTGAGTCTAAGCTCTAGTTAAAATATACAGCGCCATAAAGCCCGGAGGTGGACTCATTGTTCATACGCCGTCATCTGCGGGCGCTATTCATTATACTACTTTGCTCGTCGTCATTCGCGAGAGGTAGAAATGCTCCCATAGCTTAGGGACCTCAGCCGGGAGTGCGAGCCATCGTCGTCATTAGGCTCAGCGTCCTTTGATTCCTGCTCTGGGACCACCAAGAAGCCAGGGCAGAGAGGACCTTGGGCAACGATATTCGTGGACAACTTTTCCACATATGGATGCTGAAGGACCTCACTGATGGAGCATGCCTTGGTTTCTCCCGTTTTGTAGTCCTTCACTACCTGGCTAGGTGGTGTCACGCGGGGCGGTTCTTTTGGCGTGCATAGGCTTCAATCATAACTTTAGGGTGACGTAGGGTTCTAGTACGTACGAGTACGTACTCTCCAGTGTGCCATTAGAGGGTGGTCCCGCGCGATCGACAGGGGTTAACTAACCACCTCTATTTTGTCGTCGCTCACTCGTGTCGTTCCTATTGAACCTCCACCGATTAATCTTCCACCCATTTATCCTCCATCGAATAATCTTCCACCCGTTGAACCTCCACCCATTGAACCTCCATCCACCCATTAATTCTCCACCCCATTAGTTACAAGTTTGGGCCATTCTAACGCAAAGGTTTTCTCTAGCTGCTTAATAATCTTATTATCTTCGCTGCGAAGGGGGTGTGGGAACGACAGGTGGTTAAATCGTACTCGGCGGTGCCCTATAGCTTTGCCACGTTAGATCGGATATCCTTCGCTCGAAGACTTCTAATATTTTAGGTCCTGAAGTTCCTAGAATAAGAGAATGATTTGTTGGTTCTTGTCTATATACTTGGATCATGCACATCTTGGACCGCCACACACGACGGATGGTAAATCATTCCATCTTGCCATCTTCAAACCACCGTGAGGGTAAAGTGGACTACTTTACCACCCTGAGTGGTGGTGGACCACTCCACCTCGGGACCACCCCACCAGGGGGGTGGAAAGAGTGGATGTGGGCCACTGCACCTCGAGACCATCTGTCACAACGGGTGGGATGTTCAGTCTGAGTTATAATAACAACAGCCCTATCTCTGATTGATATCCGCTTCTAAGAAAACAAATACAGACACTCTATCATGTCACGGAAAAAAGGGTCACGTGATACGAGGTGGCCGGAGCTAAACAAAGGCGACGACAAGACGATATCTACTGATGTGCTTGGAAAACCACCATTAAATGACGCAAGAAAAACGGTCTTCCTAGGGAATTTTGATGTCATAGAATTGAAAAGTGTGAGCTCGCTAGAGGTTCCGACGGCAGAGCGAGAGAAGAGGGGCGCTTCTAAATACATTCCTCCGAAAATACCGCTTAGAGTAAAGGCAGTGAGCTTAGAGATACAGACGAAAGGCTCCTAAAAGCGACCCCCCATAAACCCTTAGAATACTTATAACAATCTCCGCACTCTAGACAGAGGGGGGATCGTTACAGCCGCATGTACACGAAAAGCTCCTGTCTAGATGGTTGTGATAAAGGAATTACGATCGGTTCTCCGCACTACCGAGCTAAAATGGACGTTTCATCAAAATTTAGTAGCTTTTTTAGAATTGTATTAGTTTAAGGGGAATATGCTCGTAGTCATGGAATATATAGTCGCTACATTACGATAGGTCATGGCAGTTCCATTGCCACTAGAAGAGATTTACATCTTAGCCGTTTGCTGTTAGGTAATGTTTCATCATCTAGAATCTAAATTATCTGCTAAGCGTCATAGCTATTTAAGGGGATCTGGCACTTGTTAAAGAACGGGGTAGTACATAATAATCTCAACACTTTAAAGGTTTTGTTTACGCTAGACGGTTGTGTTAAAATAGGTATGCCACCATGCGAGCGTTACGCAAGGACTAACTATGCAGCTTTTCTAGACGATTATCAAGCCTTAACATCTACCCACGCCCGTCCATTAGGCGTCATTGGAATAGAAATGATGCAAAAAGGTGTTAGATATTCTAGATCTATACGGTGGCAATTGGCAGTTCTCAATTGATTATTCTAGCTAGAGTAGGTTCTACGTACACTTATATAGGCATGCTGAAACTGCCCTAATTCAGCCTTTCTATAGGCTTCGTAAGCCTGTGTGTGCCCACTAAGTCAGGTTCTCCACAGGCTTCATAAGCCTGTGGGTGTCTACTAAGTTAGTTACTAAGTTAGTACTCACTGTACTGCTTGCTAATCTGTGACACCACAACAAAAGGAATACCTCTAGATCTAGGCAACGCGCTCATCCTTAGACATCTAGACCTATGGTTAGCGGAAGCAGCAAACTTCTTGTTAGTGGCATCTTAGGGAAGTCTACAAGACCTAAAGAATGTAAGACACCTAGGGTCCCTCACTAGCCTATGCTAAATCATTAATAAGAACAAATTTCTAACATGTTCATCACTAACAGTTATGGTTCCACATGTGGAGTATGCGCGGTAGGGAACAGTCGAGCGGGTAGCCACTTCACTTCTAGGGGAGGATGTAGGCGGGAATCAATCCTACCTAGCACAAGATACACTAGTGAGACAAAAAGAAACAGAAAAGCGAACATCGTATGATGATTTAATAGCAGAGTATATGAGTTAATTATGTTAGAATCTAAATAACAATCTAAAGGAAATAACAAGGTAAAATAAAACATAAGTCGATATCAACCACCTTGCAATTATGCGTGATAGTCCGACTTGTCTTTTTCGTGAAATATACAACTCTGCCTTTACGTTAAAATACACCTGCTTCACCTCTATTAGTAAGATGTAGATGCTAGTGCATGATACTATAAATGACCATGACTAGATAAGCGTTGCAGTTTTTATCAAGTCTAAGCGAAACACAAAGAAGAGATTGAAATCATTATTAGCTTAAGAACCTATACGGCTTATTAGTCTCTAGTGTAAGAGAACTGTTCACGCTAACTTACCTCGAGAAGTCCATGCCATTTCTATAGCACGAATGCTATGCCTGATGATTTAGGAACGAGACGAGAAAATTCGTAAGCAAAAGCGTTGCTTTCTTCTTCTAACCACCCCTTAAACAGAACATGATTACGCTAGACAGGGGTACGTTCTTCTGCAAATATTGTGGTACATGAAAGCAGAGCGTGATGTTCCTCTAGTAAGTGGGATAGTATAAAAAAAGCCATAATTTAAGCATTAGGTATTCCATAGAGTAGTCGCTCCATCTACTACAAGGGAACTACCTTGATTCTGTTGCGTCCCCTATTTTCATTCTAATTAATTATAAAATCAATTCTAGGCAAAGTTCCCTCGCTCTCATGACTTGGTTGTATTTCTAACATATACCTAGTAGCAAGCTTCTAGATGTTAGATTCGCTGTCATTGTCAAGGATTAGTTAGCATGGTTGCATCGTTAACAAAGAGATGGTAACAGACTTCCATGTGGCAACTACGCGCTCGTTCTCTAGCATAGTTAACAAAGAGATGGCAACAGACTTCTAGGTGGCAACTACGCGCTCGTTCTCTAGCTCTACGGTAGCTGGCATAGTTAACAAAGAGATGGCAGCACACTCTATTTCGTTAACTTCAGCTTTTTCTCGCTCTGGCTTTAAGTTGATCGCATCTGGTCGGAGTGGCTGCTTCTCTAACTCATTGTTTGGATTAATTTGATTTTGTTAATAGGCTGGCACGTTAATAGCGGAGTTAGAAATCAGACTCTAATCGACGTTAGTACGCCATTCTTCAAGTCTTAACTTTACACACACTTGGCATTCTCCATCCTAAGACCTTTGCTATCTACACGTCGTACATATCGTACATATCGTGTAGTCATCGCATCTGCCCATGTGGAATATTCTCACTTTATAGGATGTACATCGCTCGGATATCAATATTTCTTTCGTAACCCGTCAACCCTCCCTTATAGCCTTCTCTGCCGCTCTCTCCCGTTTAAGTTTCATTTTAGGAAACATATCTACCATCTTAAACAGATCTATAGTAAGAGTTTTGTCACCCTCTTCATTAGGTTCTATTATTGTTAGGTCGACAGGCTTGAAACACAAAGAAAATATTAAAATGATTATTAGATGGAGGACCTATATAGCACTTATTAGCCTTTAGTATAAGAGAGCTATCTATGCTAACTTACCTCATAAAGCCTATTCCGTTTCTATAACACAAGGTTTAGGGTCCATGGTCTAGGAGTAAGGCGAGAAAATTCGCAAGTAAAAGCGTTGCTTTCTTCTTTTAGCCATTCCTTAAACAAGACATGATTACGCTAGAGAGAGTCATGTTCTCTAGCGAATATTATAGTGCACGAAAGTAGAGCGTGATGTTCCTTTAGCAGGTGGAACAGAATAAAAAAAGCTATAGCTTAAGCATTAGGTATTCTAGAAATTAGTCGCTTCATCTATAGGAAAGGAGGTACCCCGACCTCAACTTGTTTCTATTCATTTTAAATGGTTATAAAATTATTTCTAAGCAAAGATCCCTCGCTTCCATGATGTGGCTGTACTTTTAACATATAGTTAACAAGGTCTAAGATGTTAGCTCTATTGTTGCTACTAGGGTTCAGCTTGAACGGTTGCATAGTTAACAAAGATTTAGCAACAAGCTTCTACATAACAACTACGTCTCTGTCTTTGTTGTTCTTAGGCTCTTTGTTCGCCACCATAGTTGGCAAAGGGACATATATAAAATTTTCATAATAGAGCTTTAAGTCAATCGCATCCTCGTTTAGACTAATTCGATTATGTTTGTAGGCTAGCACGTCTATAACTCTAGAATCAAAACAAGGAGAAACGCCTTGTGAAAGGGCTACGTTAGGAATAACTCTCCTAACCTCTTCTAGCTTCATCGTAATATCTTTAGTGTTAAAATCGCCCTAAAGTAACTAAGTGGTAGCGTCTTTAACTGTATTCTAAAGCTGTTTGAATTTCTTAAGCAGAACGTTAAAGTTGAACAGGCGATCTTGTTTAACCATAGTGCTTTGGCTCTAACTAGAATTAGCCATCTAATTTATCCGTTTATTCCTATCAAATTCCTTTCTCTCTTACTCTATCTTTGAGATATTGTATCTAGATTTAGTAATTAAGTCGCAAAGCTCTTTAAGGATCTTTTACGCCACCCATTTGTCCTTAGTTTGTCGAAGGTTTTCCGTGGTAACTAGCCATTCATCTATTACGCTCTAGGTCTCATTTAATTTTTCCGTAGTTGTTAGATCATAGTCTAGATAAAGATCCTTTTATTATTAGAAACACGAACTGAAAAATAGGCTATTAACTTACACGGAACATTTGCATCTCATCGCTCCGTTCTAAATGTTTCTCTCTAATCCTTAAATTGCTACTAATATCACCATCACTTAGTCGTTTTAATAAAGGACGCTTGTTGTCTAGGTGCAAGAAGGCCATTTCAAATCTGATATGTAGTTTGTTTTAATATGCAGTTTAAAGAATAAAAGTCGTCTACGTAGATAGAAGGCCATAGCGAGACGGGACAAGTAGGGATTTAATGGCTTTATATGCTACTCTACTAGCAACGCTAACTTGGTCATTCAACAGGGGTTATTAATTTAATGAGGTTTTATGGGGGGATATTCTGACCTTAGGGTATTTACGGCTTGTTTTTAAGATAACGCTAATCATAAGCAGGAATAATGCAAGCTTACCTAAACCAGAAATAGAGATATAAAGGAGGGGGTAACGCCACTAACCGTAAGCAAATTAGAGGACTTGCAATACCCTTGAACTTTTCAATGTTCATATCTCGATACAATGACGCTATTTTAGACCTGTAGATGGTGTTTAGAAACCTTCCTGTCTGTTAACAAGATCAAGTTTCACTTAGATGCTTAGATCCGTCAGCTAGATGACATCCACGAGTCTTATAAGAACGATATCACTAACTTGCGAAATGCCTAAGAGAGGTTTCGAGAGGTTAAAACTCATTTTTAGTTAAAGCAGCCTAGTCGACCTCTCGTCACGTTAACTGTCTCTATACGTTTAGTATTCTATCATTAGCTTATAAGGACTAATAATCTTAACAGCCTCTACTATGAGGATTTATATATGTTATCCTCCTCTTCGCTCTGCCTTATAGTCTTTCTAATACTTAACTAAGTCATAGACCTAAACTATTAACAGGTGATGGAAGGAAGGGACATAAATATGTATAGGGCTAAAGGTGCCTATTTTAATATTAGAACTCATCTAATTTATCAAACGTTTCGTGATATGTAACTTAAAGTTAAAGCAGCTCTTAATGTGTTCTTTCGTTCGCTACTAAGTTAGAGGCTATGGCGATAAGGGATAGCTTTCTAGTGCTACCTATTAATAAGAGGCCAATTCATATTTGCTATGTTAGAGTCTAGTGTATGATTTTGCACCATTTCTTCCCTCTATAGCATACTTAATTTTCCCTCTAGCTATGCTTTCTTATCCTCTAGTTGTTTATTCCGCTTTAACAGCTCTATCATCATAATATGCTTCTTTACTAAAAAATCCCTCTACTCCTTAAGAGAATGAGTGTATTCTTTTTGTTAATAGCGTCTTTCTTAGTCCATCTTTCGATCGTGCTCACGTTTGCGTCTATAGTGATCTTTAGAAACATCGCGTTTGTTAGAAGCTAGAATGGTTACAGTAGCCTATAACATAACAGATGTTAGCATTTTAAAGGCTATACAAGATAAAGCATATAGTGGATGAAACTAGAGAGCTTGGTTTAGACCTAGAAAAGTGTAGCTCTTCTATAGCAGCAACTATAGAGCAAGAGTGGTAGCTTGCGATTATAATGTAAGGACTAATATGTTAAAATATAAAGGATTTCAAATACTGCTAAGTAAAATAAGGGATGAAGATGACGTGAAGTTAAGCGAAGAACGATATGTATAAATGAAACGGACTACACCTTCGCTATCATGGTTTAGCCTATTTAGACAAGCAAGTAGTACGTAAGCTATATGTGTAATTTCAGAGCTCCTAACTAATGTATGTCATACGACTAGTGCTTCGAGGAGCTTATTAATTAATTCACTTATGGACTTAACATACTATGCCCTCTCTTTACACTTCATGTACGCTAGAAGATTGTTTATTTATAGTTTAAACCCATGACGATGAATGAAGTAGAACGAAATGTTTGTTTGTATTATGTACATAAATATAGCTTAAAGATATGCTAAAAGAAAAGGGAAGTCTACGACAGCAGGACTATTCGAAACTCGCTATTGCTAAAAGGCCCCTTGTAACAATAGCGATATATCACTTTACTAGAAGTGAATAAGAATTAGCATAGGAAGTGGTAGCATATGCCTTAGATGACATCCTTCTTAAACTAACGCAACACAGCCAATTTCTTGCCATGGAAAGTAGTGTTATGTTGCCATTATCTCTACTACCGCTAAGTGTACGTGATATATAGTTAAGATTAACGATAAATGATAAAAGCGGAGCCCTCCCTTCGCTTAGATCATCTAATGA
Organism: Pseudogymnoascus sp. 23342-1-I1; assembly: GCA_001662575.1. Lineage (NCBI taxonomy): Eukaryota > Fungi > Ascomycota > Leotiomycetes > Thelebolales > Thelebolaceae > Pseudogymnoascus > Pseudogymnoascus sp. 23342-1-I1. The sequence continues at coordinate 26,027 of KV455024.1, forward strand.
AGGAACGAAAGGCAGGGTCATACGCTTAGGTAGACCGTTTTTGTTAGGCGAACATATCTTAAATGTTAATGATACGGCTGTCTTAGATTAACGGTTATGTGTAACGTAGTAATAAGGCTTCCATAGACTGTGTTAAGTATCTATAAAGGTTATAACTATGCCCATTTATATCCCATTACTAGGATAACTAGAGTAAGCTTATCCTTATTATAAATTAGGTCTAGATAATGCTACCTTATGCTTTAATTAGTATAACCCCTTACTAACTTAAGTATAAGATAGATCTATGTACTAGCTAGGATTAGAATACTCTAAAGGGAACAAGCCCCTAGGAAACTCTAAACTAGAACAAAGCTAAAGTAGTTGCTAAATAGATGTATACTACTTAGATTAACGTAAAGGAGAATATAGTTAAGGCCTAAGAAGAGATATTAAAGTATGTTAATTAACGCTAAAGAGCTATTAACTAAGTTGTTAAACCCTAAGTATATCTCTTAACAAGGAATCTTAAAAACACTCGCTTTAGCTATAAGTTAGAATAGTAATAAGTTAGACTATATATAGTACTAGAATAGGTTAAACATACATTCTAACTATAGCTACCTAATGGTTCTTAAATACATAATGTATTCTTACTAAATGTACTTATTAAAGCTCTAAATAACCCCTTACTTAGATAAGTAACACTAAAGCCTAGTAGTAAAGTCATTAATGGCTAAGAAGAATGGTAAGTAGAAAAGATTCTTACTATAAGACTTTACTATAAGTAACTATAATACTAGGTAAGCTAGGTAGGATTTAACCCTAATCTAGAGTAGTATCTTATAGCAAATTTTAAGAACTCTTTACTTAAGCTTTAAGAGTTCTATATAGAATACCCTAACTTACCTAAACTACTAAAGGACTTACCTAGATAGATCATAGTATAAGAGATAGGTAAGCTAAGCTATAATTATAAGAGGAATAGTAAGGTAAGAAAGATAGCGTTATTACTACATATAACATTAAACTAAAACACCCTTTAAGCTAGGGCATATTTAGCACTATAGTCCTTATAAAGGCCACCCTTCCTAAACGTCTTACTAGTGTTATAATAAGTAGCTACTACTATAAGAGATAAAGGGTTAAAGTGACCTTACGTAAAGGACTAGACCTAAGTTCCCTTTAACATAAGGTCTTTACTTAAGATTAAGAACGACCTTATCCTCTACCTCTTCTACCCTCTTCCTCTTTGTCTTACTACTATAAGCTACTACTATAATAGTAGTAGACCCTTTGTCTATTACTACTACTACCTCCTTTATCCCCTTTACTACTATCTTAAAGGTAGCTACCACCTCCCTTAGCAAAGAGGAGGCGCTAACCTACCCCTTAAGTAGTAAGGTTATATCCCCCTCTACTCTCTTTACTATAACCCTTATTACATTTACTACCTAGTAGACCTATTATATAAGGCATTAGCTTTAGAATAAGAAATAATAAAAAAGGGGTATACTTATATAGAAACTAGTCTTAATGGACTAGTAGAGGGTAGAGCTCTTTATGTATAAAGAGAGCTTGTATAAGAAGTAGAACTTAAGTATCTAAGTAGTAACTAGAGTAGCTATATGCCTAATATCTACTATAGTAGCCTTAATGGTAGTAGGGTTAGGGTTGCTTAACGCCTTAGTGTTAAGGAGGGTCTAGTATTCCTTTACTAAGAACTAAGACATCTATCCTTATAAGGTTAGCTATAAGGGAATAATTATATAAGACTATAGGCTATTTATAAACTTACTAGCATAACGTACATGTATAGCAAAAGCGCTAAACAAGCAAAAGCGCTAAAATATTATAACTACCTTATAAGAATTACGATAAATCTACTATAACACTAGAAATTAATTAAAACTACTTAGAGTCCTCTTCCTTAGACGTGTCTATTATAATCTAACAAGTGCGTGCATTATGACTAGTCTTACTACACTTGCTATAGTAGTGTACATGCATTTCTTCCCTTGGCTTACGACTACTACTTGCTCTTATGTCCTACTCTACTTGCTACATAACGTCCCTCTCGTCCTATAGCTCCTATGCTACCTGTTAAGTAAGTGATCCTCCTTACTATAATCAGGTTTTCCTAGCTCTCTAGCACTTGCTTAGCACTTTATTTACCTATTATAGGTTTTAGTTCTCTACTTTTAACAATGTTAATTAATGTATTATTTATGATACACCCTTTGTAAACTAGTTAATAGCTATATAGATTAAGGTTAGAGAGCTATTTTAATAGCATGAAATCTAAGTTTTAATAAATGTAGACTATGACATAGCTTTAGTTAGGTTGTTTAGTGTTTAGGAAACCTAAGGTTAAGCAGTACCTAGGCGGGAGCTTAGAGGTGTTAGTGTCTTTAACTTAAGATCAAGTGTAGAGATCACTCTATTTAGGTTGAATAGAAGTAATCTAGCACCTTAGAAGCCTCCTTAAATGTTACTTTCTGTTATTATAATGTTAAATGTAACGTAGAAGGTAGGAAAGAAGTCTTCCTTTATAATGTAAGAAATATAACCCTACATTATATCTTTAATTTGCTAACTATAAGCTCTCTTTAATAGGCTAAAACAGCTAACATCAAGAGGCTAGAGTATATAAGAAGAGTGAGTAGGCATGTAAAGCGTAATAATATTATGTTCCTTATAGTACTCCTTAAACTCATCTAAGTAGTAGCTCTTATGACCATTAAGGACTAAGAGGCGATAACCACTAATAGTCTAGGGCTTTATATGCTTCTTGAAATGCTAAATCTAGTCCATGCCTCTCTCGTTTATAGTCTAGCCATTTTTAGTAATAGTAATTACCTAATTGCTTAGAAATCTACTATTCTTATACTAAGATATAAGGTGATTTTTGCTTATAACAATGATGTATGGTAGCACTGTCTAGCCTTAGGAGTTAACGCCCTAGATAACTATAACCTATTCCTAATTACTAGGCTATACCTTCTTTGCTTATACACGCCCATCTAAGCTTATTATAACTATAGTAGTAGAGATAACGCTTATTATAAACCTAGTCTCATTAAAGTTATAGATATCTACATCATGGATGCTATATTTCATAATTATATTATGCATAAGCTTAAACCAACCATAGATAACTTCTAGGTCTTTACATTTAGCCCTCTAATAGTTATATTTATGCTAAAAGCATGTCTAGAGCTCTATGTAGTGCTTTTAAAGTTTAAAGCCTAACGTAACCTAACGTGTTACACATTACATGTAGCAAGTAGTCGATTTGCTATATCTTTAATAATAGACAGCTGTAGAGGAAATCCTTTAGTAGCTAGGTTAAGTATATACTAAACAAGGACTAATTCCTCTAGGGTAGTTAATTTCTATAAGTTGGCTTAGATATCACGTCATGAAGGTATACCTTCTAGACGACGACCTAGCTTGTAGTAGTCTATAGAATAGATCCTAGTAGCAACTTAAAGGTATAACTTTAGGTCGCTTTACATAGCCTAGATAGCTAACACTATTTGGCTTTTATCGTTTTTATAGGGCATGTTTTGTTATAGAAGAATTTAACATTTAGTTAAGGGGTTTAGTTACTATATCATTTTAGCGCTTTCGCTTATTTAGTGCTTTTGCTATACATGTACGTTATACCTAGCATGTTATGCTATATAGTATGTACACTTAGAGCTCGCTAGGCTCTAGATGTAGCTATAGGCTAGTTCCCTAGCCTTAAGATTACCCTTCTTATAAGCGTAGCATATGTAGTATACATAAAAGGTAACACTAAGAGCCCTAGGAGGGGTAGGCACTAGCATTGTTAATATCGTTATAAGATTAAAGTTATAGAACCTATTAGCCTAACTCCTAAGTTATCATTAACACGTTATCATGTACATATCACCTACTTGTTTATTTAGATTATTTAGTTCTTATAAATAATTAATTAGTATATAATATACAAATAGAGGGGGCTATGTACTAGTCTTAAGAGGGGGTTCTAAAGCATTATTATAAGGAAAGAAGTCTTTATAAATGTAGGTAGAAATGGGTGCTTTATAACATTAGCTTATAATAATAAATTTCTAAGAAAGAGTAGTGTAAGCATAGTAACTAGAAAAATCATAACACTTTACATCACCCTTAGACACCTTCTAGTATTAACCTAGAGCTTTATAACTAACCTTTATTATAAATAAAGCACTACTTTACTTTATATCCTAAGGACACATTTAGCCACATAATGCTCTAACAAAGACCACCCTGCCTACACTAACACTTAGCTACTCCTTATATATAATAATAGGCTATATGCTTTAAGGACAAAGCCCTCTCTTAAGGGAGGGGTAATGTAAGGATGCCTCCTTACATAGGGCACATTTAGACCTAAGGTAACGCGTGATAAGTGACATTATAGTATAGTAACATAGGAGTTCTAGTGTTAGAATAGATTTAGAGCTTAAATAGTAGCAGCTCTAAGGAATGCTAAGGACTAGCTAAGCTAGACCTATTATAGATATTAAAGGGGTAGGAAGCCTTAAGCTCCCCCTTTATCTTTTTTATATCCTTTGTAATAGACCTATAGGATTACACTAACTCTTATCTAACTTGCACTCCTATATGTAACTTCTTATAATATAATGCCCTATGTCCTTACACTACTTATAATTATAAGCATAACTAAATGACCCTTAATATAATAAGGGGAATTATGCTTATCTTCTACTACTAGAAAATTAAACAAGAATAGCTATTTAAACACTACTTTATTACTAATATCATTAATTTAACTTATATAAATAATAAGGAAATTATGTTTAAGTATCATGCTTTAATTAATAATATCTAAGAGAAGATAATGCTATAGTATATTCTAGACTAAAGCCTAAGGTAGCTAAATACTTATAATAGGATAAAGTAGAACTAGGACTAGTATCATTTCATTTAATCATAACGAGGCCTTTATATATTACTAAAGGTACTATAGTTATAATTATAGTTCTAATACTAAGGGTAATGCTACTAAAGTCATTACTAAAGTTAGGCTAATATATTAACATTTAACTTAATTAACTTAGAGGTAGAAGATGTAAAGAGGTTATCCTTAAGTTAAGATAGGTTTAATTACACCCTACCTTTACTTATAAAGCTAGAGAGAGATAGTAAGGCCTAGTTACCTTAGGAGGAAGTAGTTAAAACAATTAAGCTAAGCTAAGTCTATAATAAGTCTTAGTCTAGTTAGGTAATTTAAGAGTTATAGTGTAATATAGATCTATAATAATAATTATAGTAATTACCATTTACTATAAATTTTACATAAGAAAAATAAGTTATATATATTATTTATAATAGTCTTATAATTTTAACTAACCTTAGTCTTATAACTAGTTTCTTAATAGACTTATAAGGAACTATGGTTTCTAAGCTTTAGACTAGACTAGACCATAGTTTAAGAATTTAGGACTAGACTAGACTATAGTCTAGTCTAGAGTAAGTAGACTAATAAGGTAGGTCCCTTATAACACAGACTAGTAAGACTATTTAGCAAGTAGGCTCTATAGGCTAATAGTGATAATATAGCACATGTAGTAATATAAGGCATAATGCTTATACATATAAGAGGCGCTAGGAATTAATTATAATTAAATAAGGGTTATTATAATAGGTAGTGTAGTAGTAATAGTAGTAATAGTTAGATTTTAGTGTTTTTGTGCCTAACTTGCTTATGTGCCTAACTTGCTTATAAAATACATTACCTTAAAAAATAATATAGTAAATGAAAATTATACCTTATAATTTAACTATAATGAAAATTCTACCCTATTGTAATTAAGAAGCCACTATGTAACGCTTACTACTAGCTCTTTAAAAGTGATAATTATACTACTATTATTTTTGTTATTAGCTTGTCTTGTTAATTCGCTAGCCACCACCCTTATTATAGCATAAGATGGCTTTATTAAGCTACCTTAAAGTTGTAAGGATGCCTCCTTAGTTAAGGTTAATATAGAGGGGTTACAGGTTAGGTGATAGGCGATAAGCTAAGGATTAGCTAAGTCAGACCTCTTATAGATATTAAAGGGGTAGGAAGCTATAAGCTCCCCCTTTATCTTTTTTGTATCCTTCGTAGTAGACCTATAGGATTACGCCAACTCCTATCTAACTCATACTCCTATATGTAACTTCTTGTAATATAGTGCCCTATGTCCTTACATTATATAAAAAAGATCACACCTGCTAGGGACGGCTGTTCGTAAATAATATCCTACACCTAAACGACTTAAGAGAACTACTAACACACCACTAACTACAACTTAGTGCCAAATTAGAGTAGAGACCTAACGACTTTAAATAGCTGTAATTCCTAAGATCTCATAGACAGCTAGTAGATTAGGGTTAGATCCTATAGAGCAAGCTAGTAAAGTTGCTAACACGTTAGTGCTAAAGAGGATACGAGATCCTTAAGAACCCCTTTAGCATAAAGGTAATTGTAAACAAGAGTG
>KV455024.1:39245-79138 GCA_001662575.1 Pseudogymnoascus sp. 23342-1-I1
AAGACGACGTTAAACCTCCTCCTAGATAATGATAGTCTACTACCTTAAATGGCTACTAGGTAAACAACCGCTATAGGTAACACTATAGGGCCCTCTAAAGATGCCCTAGATTAAATAGCGAACCTCGAAAACGAGATGCAAGAGCTTAAGGCAATGATAGCCACCCTCGTGGCTAGCTAGACTAGAATACCATGTGGCAGACACCTTAGTGCTTACCATTAAAGGAGATAGGGACGAACCGCTTATACTATAGATGCGAAACACGCCTACCTCTATCTAACTACCGCCTATTAGCACTACGCGATCCCTATTAATCCTAGTCCTACTGTGACAAGGCACTAAGGACTACTTATATTATTATAAGAAATCTATTATATTAGAAAGAATCACGCCCCTAAGCGATAGCGTTAAGCATACCTTTCTATAATAGAGCACTTTTATATAAGACTAACTTGTAGTTAACGAAGATTATTACCTTACTAACGTATCTTAGAGAGCGTTAATATAGGGTACTACGACTAGCCTAGTAAAGAAATACCTAGAACCTTAATACCTATCTAATACGCATGGCTTCTAGAGTGCTAACAAGATGATAAACCTACTTAGTTCGTATTACCTTATAGGTAACAAGACGGAACAGGCCTAGAACAAGTTTAACGACATGTAGATAAGAGAAAAAGGCCATTCTTATGAAACCTTCCCTAAATTCAAGGCTTGCTTCTAGAGCGTAGCCATCACTAGACAAGTATTATAGTTAGAGTGGTTTTAGTATATATAGAACAAGTTAACGCCTTAATTCTATAGCTACGTGATAGTTATTAAGAACTAATGGAATAGGAACTACTAGACTATAGTCTAAGAGCTTATTACATTTAATTAGGAATAGCGTAAGAATAATGAATTAAACCTACTCCTAAGATCCACAAAGACGAGCTCTTAATCTATAGACGTAACGAAGACGTTAGTATTAAAACTAAGACAAACGTTACTACCTATGTTTACGAGGACTCCGTTCCTCCTAAAACCAACTATGCCTAAGCGTGTAAGGACAGCTACTCTAGCCGTTACTAGTAACTATTTTAAGTATAACAAGCTTAGCCACTTCTAAGACAAGTGCCTACTTAACGCTATAGTAAAGGAAATAGACTAGGAAGCCCCTAAGACTAAAGAACACTAAGAAGAAGCCGTTAAGCTCTAGTTAGATGCATTGCTAGAGGAAAACGACGAGGCCTAGGGAAAGGCTCCTTCCTAGGTCTACGTAAATGTAACCTACAAGGACTAGACTTACGAGAACTCCTAGGTAGGACCTAGTTCTTAGTTAATATAACACTAAGCATAAACGGACTTAGCGTGTAGACAAAGTCTCTTATAAATATAAGAGCAAATAGCTACCTTGTTATTAATAAGCCTTTTGCTATATAACTATTAAAAGCACTTTAGAGCCTTATATAGAAACTACCTTACACTATACTAATCTATAGCTTTCATTAGAAAATCTAAAGCTACGTATTAGAGTATATTTAGCTACACTTAATAGTTAAAGGACGTTAAATATATAACTACCCCTTCGTGCTCCTAGACCTTAGAGCACAAGATGTGATAATTAGGAAGAAGCTTTTTAGCTACTTCTAAATACTACTTAACTCTATAAAGAGCTAGCTAGTATGGCTAAAGGAGTACTTGCTAACTCCTAGCTAGAGTAAGGAGATCACCTTACCCTACTACTTATGCGAAACGTTACTTTAACATCTAGCGTACTAATTAGATGCAAATCGTAGGGATCTAGCGATCTACTACGAAGATAGACGCTACGTAAGCAGACGCTCGTTAAAAGTAAATGTAATAATTCTAGACTACAAGGAGACCCTAGTATTAACACTAAGCTTACCCTAAATTAGAGAGAACCCTCTCTCTCTACTTATGAAACTAACACCTAGCTTCGCACTAGTGTGAATCTACGAGATAGGTGCGAACGCTCTCTACTATAAGATGATACAAAGTGATGCTAAGTTCTTCTAGACAAGTATCTATAAGATCGATTAGATCATTTAGGAAAGGGAAATAGAAGAAGACGATGAGACAGCTACTCTCATTAAGTAGAAGCTCCTAGCTACGCACTAAAACTACACTAACGTCTTCTTAAAATTAGAATCTAATAAATTACCACTACATTGTGTATATAACTATAAGATATAGCTTAAGGTGTTATTACTAAACGCCTTCTCCTTGCTTTACTAGTAAGGCACTAAAGAGCTTAAGGCTATAAAGCAATACCTATTAGAGAACCTAGAGAAAGGCTTCATCGTTAATAGTAATAGCCCCTTTACGTCCCTTATACTATTCGTTAAGAAAGTAGACGGTAAGCTAAGGTTCTACATTAATTACTATAAGTTAAACGGCCTTACTTATAACGATCTATACCTTATACCACGCATTAACGAATTGTTAGGCTAGGTGTTAAAAGCTAAGATCTTCACGAAGCTAGATATCTAACAAGCCTTTTATCACATATAAATATACCTTAACTCTAAAGAGTACACTACCTTTTAGACTTACTATAAATTATATAAGTATAAGGTGCTACCGTTTAGACTAACAAACGGCCCTACTACGTACTAGCGTTACATAAACGACGTCCTTATGTAATACTTAGACGACTTCTATATAGCTTACCTAGACGACATCCTAATCTATTCTAAGGACCTTACGGAATATATTAAACATGTACATAAGGTCCTCTAGCGTCTTAGAGAGGTAGGACTATAGGCTAACATTAAGAAGTATAAGTTTAACGTTACCTATACGAAGTACTTAGGTTACATACTAACCACTTCTAGTGTTAAAGTAGATCCTAAGAAAATCGAACCACTATGTAATTAGATCTAACCAACTACCATCACTAGTATAAAGTCCTATCTAGGTTTCTATAGGTTCTATCGCTAGTTTATCTATAACTTTAGAAAGATTACAAGGCCTCTAACCACTATCATAAGCCCTTCTAAGCCGTTTTGGTAGACTAACGAATGTAAGAACGCCTTTAAGGAATTATGGAGACAACTATTAGCAGTATAGGCACTACACCACTTTAATCCTAAATTGCCTACGAAACTAGAAACCGACTCGTTAGATAGAGTCGTGGCTAGCGTACTCTCTTAAGAATACCTAGATAAGCTCTAGTACCTAGTTAGCTTCTATAGCTACGTCCTAACTAAGCATGAGATTAATTAGGAGATCTATAACAAGGAGCTGTTCGCGATCGTGAAAGCCTTCTTGAAGTAGAGACCCAAACTAGCGTTAGTAGTGCACTAAGTTAACGTTTATACTAATTACCACTTACTTAAATACTTTATAACTACAAAGGTTCTTACTATAAAGCAGGTGTAGTAGATAGAACTACTCTCTAACTTTAACTTCTATATTACGTATATAGTAAGTAAGAATAACTAGAAGGCTAATATTCTAAGCTAAAGAGACTAAGACCTTGTAATGTAATAGAAAGTTAAGTTAGATAGTTATGTAAGGGTGTTATTAGGCCTAGCCTGCCTATACCCCTATATTAGAGCCAAGTTAGCTAATAGCTATATAGCATTAATAAACGCTATAGACACCCTAAAAGCGTAGATGCCCTTTAACCTAATTAAGGCACTATGCGCTAACAATAGGAAGTCGTTCGCTAAGACACGTGTAAAGCAACTATTACTAAATGGCTTCGCCCTAAGTAACTAACTCCTTTTGTACAAAGGTCGCCTATGTGTAAAACGCTACACTAAGCTCTATACGAAACTCATCTAAGAGGTGCATAACTAAGTATTAATAACACATCTAAGTAGCAGGAAGACATACTAATTACTTACCCTAAAGTATCATTAGGTTAGCATGGAAGTAGACTACTTATGGTATATGTGTAACTATATGACATGCTACCTTTTATACACTAATGTTACGAAGTAATAAGGCTTCTTACACCCCTTACTAGTACCTAACTACCTTATATAACATCTCACAATAGACTTTAAGGAGTTCCTAAGGGATAAGCATAGGTATAATAGCATCCTAGTGTTCATAGACTACCTTAGTAAGAGTTTAGTAACTATACTATGCTATAAGACTATAGATGCATAACAAATGGCACAATTGTTCATTAAATGGATTTATTAATTTAGACACACCCTAGTGTTAATCATTAGCAATCGTACACCTTAATTCGTGTCCTTCTTTTATCATAAGTTCTACTAGATCATTAGCGTTAAGATTAAGCTCTTGACGGCTTACTATAAGTAGACTAACGGTTAGACGGAAATCATAAACTAATATATTAATTAGAGACTATGCCTATTCGTATCCCATTACTAGGATAACTAGAGTAAGCTCATCCTTATTATAGATTAAGTCTAGATGACGCTACCTTACGCTTTAATTAGCATGACCCCCTATTAACTTAAGTATAGGATAGATCTACATACTAGCTAGGATTAGAACACTCTAAAGGGAACGAACCCTTAGGAAACTCTAAACTAGAATGAAGCTAAAGCGGTTGCTAAACGGATGTATACCACTTAGATTAACGTAAAGGAGAATATAGTTAAGGCTTAAGAAGAGATGTCAAAGTATGCTAATTAATGCTAAAGAGCCATTAACTAAGTCGTTAGAGACAAAGTATATCTCTTAACAAGGAATCTTAAGAACACTCGCCTTAGCTATAAGTTAGGATAGTAATAGGTTAGACCGTATATGGTACTAGAACAGGTTAGACATGCATTCTAACTATAGCTACCTAACGGTTCTTAAATACATAACATATTCTTGCTAAACGTACTCATTAAAGCTCTAAATAACCCCTTACCTAGATAAGTAGCACTAGAGCCTAGTAGCAAAGTCATTAACGGCTAAGAAGAATAGTAAGTAGAAAAGATCCTTGCTATAAGACTCTACTATAAGTAACTATAATACTAGGTAAGCTAGGTAGGATTTAACCCTAATCTAGAGTAGTATCTTATAGCGAATTTTAAGAACTCTTTACTTAAGCTTTAAGAGTTTTACACAAAATACCCTAACTTACCTAGACTACTAAAGGACTTACTTAGATAGATTATAGCATAGGAGACAGGCAAGCTAAGTTATAATTATAAGAGGAATAGCAAAGTAGGAAAGATAGCGTTATTACTACATACGACACTAAACTAAAACACCCTTTAAGCTAGGGCACACTTAGTACTATAGTCCTTATAGAGGCCACCCTTCCTAAACGTCTTACTAGCGTTATAACAAGTAGCTATTACTATAAGAGATAAAGGGTTAAAGTAACCTTACGCGAAGGACTAGACCTAAGTTCCCTCTAACATAAGGTCTTTACCTAAGATTAGGAACGACCTTATCCTCTACCTCCTCTACCCTCTTCCTCTTTGTCCTACTACCATAGGCTGCTACTGTAACAGTAGCAGACCCTTTGTTTACTACCGCCACCACCTCCTTCATCCCCTCTACTACTACCTTAGAGGTAGCCACCACCTCCCCTAGTAAGGAGGAGGCGCTAACCTACCCCTTAAGTAGTAAGGTCGTATCCCCCTCTACTCTCCCTACTACAACCCTTACTACATTCACTACCTAGTAGACTTGCTACGTAAGGCGTTAGCTCTAGAATAAGAAATAATAAGAAAGGGGCATACTTATGTAGAAACTAGTCTTAATGGACTAACGGAGGGCAGAGCTCTTTATGTACAAGGAGAGCTTGTATAAGGAGTGGAACTTAGGCATCTAGGTGGTAGCTAGAGTAGCTACATGCCTAATATCTACTATAGTAGCCTTAATGACAGCGGGGTTAGGGTTGCTTAACGCCTTAGCGTTAAGGAGGGTCTAGTATTCCTCTACTAGGAACTAGGACATCTATCCTTACAAGGTTAGCTATAAGGGAACAATTATATAAGACTATAGGCCATCTATAAACTTACTAGCATACACCTAGCGTGTTACGCTACATAGTACGTGTACTTAGAGCTTGCTAGGCTCTAGACGTAGCTATAAGCTAGTTCCTTAGCCTTAAGATCACCCTTCTTATAAGCGTAGCGCATATAGTACACATAGAAGGCAACACTAAGAGCCCTAGGAGGGGTAGGCACTAGCATCATTAGTATCGTTATAGGATTAAAGCTATAGAATCCGTTAGCCTAACTCCTAAGTTATCATTAGCGTGTCGTCATGCATGCATTACCTACTTGTTCATTTAGATTGTTTAGTTCTTATAAATAATTAATTAGTATATAATATACAAATAGAGGGGGCTACGTACTAGTCTTAGGAGGGGGTTCTAGAGTGTTATTATAAGGAAAGAAGTCTTCGTAAATGTAAGTAGAAATGGGCGCTTCATAACATTAGCTTATAACAATGAGTTTCTAAGAAAGAGTAGCATAAGCATAGTAACTAGAAAAATCATAACCCTTTACATCACCCTTAGATACTTTCTAGTATCAACCTAGAGCTTCACAACTAGCCTTTATTATAAACAAAGCACTACTTTACTTTACATCCTAGGGATGCATTTAGCCACATAATGCTCTAACAAAGACCGCCCTGCCTATGCTAACACTTAGATACTCCTTACATATAATAATAGGCTATACGCTTTAAGGATAAAGCCCTCTCTTAGGGGGGGGGTAATGTAAGGATGCCTCCTTACATAAGGCACATTTAGACCTAAGGCGACGCGTGATAGGCGACACTATAGTAGGGTAGCATAGGAGTTCTAGTGTTAGAATAGATTTAGAGCTTAAATAGTAGCAGCTCTAAGGAACGCTAAGGACTAGCCAAGCTAGACCTATTATAGATATTAAAGGGGTAAGAAGCCTTAAGCTCCCCCTTTATCTTTTTTGTATCCTTTGTAGTAGACTTATAGGATTGTACCAACTCCTATCTAACTTATACTCTTATATGCAACTTCTTATAATATAGTGCCCTATGTCCTTACACTAGTTATAAGTAAGGGCGAACATATAACTCTTATAGTTAATCTCCTTTATGACTTATAGCTCTATTATAAGTGGCTATAGGTAGAAGAAGTAGCATTATAGCTTTATACTACCTTTCTTCTTTTATAAGTAGTATAATAAGCTATAAGTACTATGTTACTATAGGTGGTTAAGGAGGGCTATAAACTAGTTAAGCATATTTGTAATAGCTAAAGGGGAGAGGGACATAGGGTTATAGATATCTAGTAGCTGTTATAGGTCTAGGTTCTATGCTATAATCTACTAGCCCTAGAACTAAGCAAACGCGCCACGCTCCTTGTTTATAAATAGGTTAAGTAGTAGCTTGTCCTTAACTTATAAGAGGTAATAGACATGCCTAAAGCTATAATGTTACTACTTATACTAGAACTAGTGGTTTATAACGCTAAAGCATAGGCTAAGAACATACTTTAAGAACACCTAGAAGTAGATATTAAGGTAGTATGCTATGATATATAGGTATGCCTAGATATTTAACTATATGATCTTCTAGCAAGTCTGTTTGTTACTTATAACATAGTCTATAGACTATAGGAGGTGCTATTATAGCTTATGCTACTATATATCTATATAGCTAAACGTAATGAAGATAGGTAAAGCGTCCTAGGAAAGGAAGCACGCGTAGGCCTAGAGGTTATTACTATAGTTCTACTAGTATAGATAGGTGCTTAGGAGGATAGACCCCTAATAGACGATCTAGGTAAGGAGGCTTATGTTTATATTTAATGCCTTACTAAGCTCCTTATAAGTAAGATCCATAAGGTATAACACTTATAAGATATAAAACTAGGCTATAGACCTTGCCTTCTAGCATATAATGATATTAAATACTAAGAAACGCTAGCGTGGGTGTCATGTAAACCTCCTGTTATGTTAGTACATAAGGTAACAAGCATACTCCCTAAGTGTAACCTTCTATAACTAAGGTGTATTAATATCTATAAGGCCTGTTAGGTAAAGGGTTAAGAAGGCTTATAAGAGGATCTACTCCTTCTTAGACAACTTGTTAATAAGCGTATAGTAGACTAACAAGGCTAGGACGTTAGCTATAAGAGGTTGCTAGCTTATAAACTCTTTAAGGATTATCTTTACCTTTATTATCTCTTAGGCAAGGCTAAGAATAGCTAACTAGGTTATAAGTAGCTTACTATAAGGCTTTACTAGTCTAGTAAGGTTAAAGGTGTTATTTATAATATACACTATAGATAATGACACGTCCTTATTAACTAGGAGTAGATTAAGATAGTTTATAGAGATAATGATATTATAATAATTAAGGTAGTTATCCTTTAAGAAGTAGAGCCACGTAAGGACGTGATGTTAACAAACCTAGAAATTAACTTAGAACTACTATTAGTACTATAGATTATCTACATTCACGTTAAGTAGCTATAAAAGGATAATATCTAGCTCTAACAAGAGGGTTAGGAGCACATTAACGGTTTATATAATATCTTATATAAAGGAGACATAGTGGCCTATGTACTAGTACTAGTGCCTATAGACCTATTTTATAAGTATCTAGATGTAAGCATAAGCGACTACTATCTCCTTAACTTATGTAAGCTCTAGTAAGTCTATAAGGACACTCCCTAGGTCTATATTATTTATAATAAACATAAGGTAGGGCGTTATAAGTCGCTTTTAGTTATTTATGTCCTATAAGAAGTAGTAGTAGTAGACATTATCCTTAAGGTCTATAGTAAACTCACGTTCTTAATAGCATACATAGGTCTTAAGCTATATATTATCTAT
Source organism: Pseudogymnoascus sp. 23342-1-I1 (assembly GCA_001662575.1). Lineage (NCBI taxonomy): Eukaryota > Fungi > Ascomycota > Leotiomycetes > Thelebolales > Thelebolaceae > Pseudogymnoascus > Pseudogymnoascus sp. 23342-1-I1. Next base: position 48,002 of record KV455024.1, read on the forward strand.
ATCTATACTAAACTCTTATATCTATTACTATTCGTTTATACTAACAAAGCCTTGTAGTATTATAAGCTATAGCTAGACTAGGACTTAAGGAGGAGGTAGTTAACATGTAAAAGGAGGTAGTTAATGTATAAAAGGAGCTAGCTAGGCTATAACTAGGGTAGAAGTAGCTTTAAGGGTTATAAAGAGAGGTAGGACAGGTTGTTAGATAGGTAAAGGGGCTTAAGTAGGTAGTAGTAGGTTGTTATTAGTATAATAGACACGCTTTACACACTAAATATTTAGATTCATAGGTTGTAATAAAGCACGCTTACGCTTTTCTACTCTCTTAGCATAACATTATATATACATATAGTAAATATAAGATATAAGAGAAGATAGTTAGCTACTTACATATAGTCTAGCCCTAGATTAACTAGGAATTCTAATAGTTTCTAGGTTGTATAAGTTACATTTAGTCTTGTTACTACTATAGCGTAGTTAATAGACTTAACTTTTTGTTAGTAGAGGTGGATTTGTTACTTATCTACCTGTTTATTAAATGGTAGAAGGTTGTCATTTATCATTAGTGTTCATATAGATTATGTAGATAATACTTTATACATAGTGTAATTTTATTAATATAAGAGTCCTAGTATAGCTAGAGGATTTTCTAAGTTTGGTCCCTTATGATTCTAATTCCTAGAAACCATTAGAGCTCTCCTATCTTATAGAATTCATAAGCTTCTATAAGCTTTGTATAGAACTCTATAGCTTCTACCTTATGGCTTAGGTGGCTAAGAATGTAGATATCATTAACGTAGAAGAACATAATGATCTTTAGTGATACAAATAGGCACTAAGCTTCTAGGACCCATACGAGGCCTAAGCCTATAAGTGTTTCTAAGAAATCCTAGAACTATAGGAGTGGTGATCTCCTAAGTCCATAGAGGGCTCTGTTGAGTTTCTAACATTTTTCTTACTCCTTATACCCGTCTATACATCATACATAGACCTCCTCATTAATGTAGCTGTTTATAAAGGTGTTTACTACGTCTAGTTACTTTATATCTAGATTAAAGTAAGCTGTAATAGCCATAAGGGCTTGGAAGGTTTTTAAAGCTAGAGTAGCTACGTACGTTTCATTATGAATTAAATACTATTATAGGTCTCCTCTCACAACAAGCCTAGCCTTGTATTTAACTAGGTAGCTATTATCATTAAATTTATAAGTAAATACCTACATAAGTGGGATCACAAAGCTTCGTATAGAGCTTTCTAGTATAGAAGTAAATGTCTCTTGTTTCTATAAGTCTATAATCTCCTTTATAGCTACAGCTTAAAAACCTAGCCTATAAGGGTGGGTTCTAAGCTAATTCTAGAACTTTAGAGCTACTAGTAGGTTTATATGGTATACTTTACATTTCTAGAAGTTAGTTCTAACGATAAAAGCCTAATGTAGGCTTATTCCTAATTCTAGATAAGCAATTGTTACATAGTAGACTTCATTCCTCTATATGATGTCTTCTAAGCGTTCTAGCGTCATTTCTAGCATATGAAGCTAGGTCTCTTCATTTTCTACTTGCTATTCCTTATGTTATGTTTCTTAAAGCTATTCCCCTTAGAGAGGAGCTTTACCTATTGTCTCTACTTCATACGGAGTTAACGTTTCCTATAAAGGATCCTAGGTCCGTTCTGCCTCTTCATATTCCTCACCCTCCTTTCCTTAAAGGTTAGGTAATTTAATGACCTAGACTATCTTCTAAAGGTCTATGTCTAGGATAGGAACCTTGTACGATGGATTATAGACCTTTATCTTATTAAAAGTAACATCCCTTGTAGCTATAACTCTCTTAAGCTTAGGCACCTATATCTTATAAATGTTTGTAGAGTTATACCCTACTAGGTAGCCAACTTAGGCGTTCCGTTTAGTCCTCTCTAGCTTTAGCTTATTAAGGAGAAGTGCATACACCCTACATCTATAAGCTCTAATGTAAGAGAGTATAGGCTTTATAAGCTCTAGCTTTTAGAGCTATGATAGTAAGGACTAAAGTAAGAGTCTATACAAAGTCTTATAATTAATAACTACTTAAGGAGATCTGTTCATAAGGTATCTAGCTATCTTGTATATTTCTAGCTATATGCCCTCTAGTAGGTTTCTAGCTTCCTTAAGTGCTCTTAATTAGGTAATTATCATATAGCCTAAGCGTTTTATTCCCCTGTTTAGCTTAGTTATATACAGTGGCGTGCTCTAGACTTTATAGCCTTCGTCTTATATCTAGTTATCCCATTCCTTTCCTAAGGATCTCTTGCTATCTAAAAAGAACATCTTGATTTTAAAGCTCTATCATCTCTATACATAGCTTACGAAATCCTTAATCGTCTATAGGACTACGCCTTAGCTTTTGTCTTTAATGGTATAGACATGGTTTATATGATAGAAATTACATTAGAAGTGTAAGACTTACGTGCTACCATCGTACGAAGCTAGCATCTAGATTAGATCAAGGTGGACCTTCTTATAAGGGATCTTCAACCTAGGTGTAAGTCTTCTAGAAATGTTTTTCGTAGCATGTGTTAGGTAGCAAACCTTATAGTTTAAGTCGTACGATTCTTAGTTTGTGACTAGAACCCCTTAAGTCTTCTCTTAAAGCTTCCTTATAGTGTTTTAGTTTAAGTAGCCTATTCTATTATGTTATTCCTTTACTATGCTAGTAAGGTCTTTCTAAGGTTTATATAAAGTAGTAAGGATAGCGTTTTGTTACACCTCTTCCGTTAAGAGGGCTGTTAGTTAGCTCCTAGAATTCTTATTTTTAATGTATTCTAGAACCCATTAGCTATAGATTACTAGAGTGTAGCAAAATGGCTTTCCTTTATACATAAGGCCTTTTATAACTATGTTCTAATAAACCCCTTTTTAGATAAAGCGTTTTAAGGAGGTAATAGAGGTATAGAAAGACAAGACTAGAGCTATATCTTAAAGGGTTATAGTTTATATAGACTTTGTGTCTTTTCTAATCTATACTTAGATGTTTATAAACCTAAATCCTTTAATCTAGATCCTCTAGTCTCCTACTAGGAGATAGCTACTTTCTTCTACTTCCTTTAGGTTATAAAACCTTATATAGTTATTATAAACGTAGATTATAGCTCTAGAGTTAAGTATAGTGCTTCTTATAAGCTTATAAGTTAATAGGGTAAGACCTTAAGAGACTTAGAAAGCTGTTATAAATAAGACTAGTATATCGTTTATATAAGGTTATTATAAGGGTTTAATGGATAACGTAAGTAACTAAGGTAGTAGTAACTAATTTAGTATTTAACAAGCTAAACTCTAAGCCCCTTACTATAAGGGGCTTAGCTTCTTTATCTACTATTTATTCCTTAAGTAGGTTGGTTCTAACATAGAGCTAGCTCTAGCGCTAGCTCACATGGCTTCCCTTACTACTTAGCTTACATAGCCTCTTATAGTGGCCTTATCTATAAGGCTGCCTTACGTTATAGGCGTCCTGCCTTTAATTCTACTACTTAACCTTCTTACTTATAACATCACCCCCCCCCTTAGGCCCTAGTCCCTAGGGGCCTTTTCTTTAAGTTCTTTAAGGCTTGCTATCTTATACTCTCCTTGTAGCCCTACCTACCCTACTTAGCTTTACTAACTAGCGCTACTTTAACTCCTTTACGTAACCTATGCTAACTAGTTTCTTTAAGCCTTTTCTTTAAATCTATCGCTTTATAGCTAGAATTAGTAGGCTAATAAAGACCGTTAAGGTTACTTATAGGTTAGTTCTAAGAAGCTTATAGTAGCCTAGGGCGTATACTTATAGTTAGTTATTAGGTAGGTTACATGATAACGCTTATAAAGGAGGTGTTTAGGCATAAGAGCTATGCTTTTCCTCTAGTGCCCCTTCTATTCTTTAATTTCCTCTATTCCCTTAACCCCCCCCTTAAGCTCTACTATAGCTAGCTTTAACTTAACCCTACTTATCGTTAACGATAGTAATACTAATTCCGTTACCCCTAGGGCATTAACCCTTATACTAGCCTTCACGGCTACGTTAAGTAAGTCTCTCTTGTTTTCCTTCTATCTTAGTTATGTTTCACGTTCTAACGTGTCTTAGAGCTTCCTCTAGCTAGACTATGTTCTCTACCCTTACTACCCTTATTACCCTTACTACCCTTACCTCGTTATTATCCTATTACCCCTACGTCTCCTTTTACCTCTAGACTTGCCCTAGTAGGTTTCTCTTCCGTTTAAGTCTTTATATCTTAGTCCTTTAGTAGTAGCCCTTCTATAGCCTTACTTAAGGGCTTGTTTCCTTCCCCTCCTAGCTTATAGGACCCTTACTAACTTCTAGATAAATCCCTTTAGCACTCCCTCCTCCCTAGCTATAGTCCTTATAGTTACTATTGTTTCCCTTACTACACCTATAGCCCCCTCTATAGCCTCTACTACGCTTCTTGTTATCGTTCCTATAGTGCCTATAGTGCTTATAGCGTCCTCCCTTATAGCGCTTGCCTCCTTTATATTATCCCCTACCTCCCCTACCTTGTCCTGTTACAGCCCTGTCGTCTCGTCCCTTATAGGCTCCCCTACCCTCTTTATGTCCTCTAAGTCCTCGTTAGAGGAGGATATGTACTCTAACTTAAAGGAGGATAAGGTAGCAAGAAAGGGGAGGAAGAAGGAGAAGGAGGAGAAGAAGGGGAAAGAGAAGGAGAAAGAGAAGGATGTAGGTCGTACACGTCCTTGTTACTACTCTAGTAACGACTCTAGGTAGTAGTACCACTACCTCTAGCGTAAGTGTTACCTTTACTATGCAAAGAGGCTTAGGCAAGAGGCTATGTTAGAGTGCATGTTCCCCCTTACGTATACTAAGTACACCTACTACATGTAGTTAAAGGATAAGTGCCTTCTAGTAAGTGATCTATTCCCCCCTTATAACGTCTCTAAGCTACCTATTCCTTACTAACTAAGCTAGATGTCTTTTAGGTCCCCCCCTCTATAGTAGTAGTAGTTATAGAAATAGTAAATAACTATTACGACTATAACGTCACCACTAGTGCTACTAAGGTCGCCCTCTAAGCATAGGTCGTTACTACTATAAACGCCCTTCTTACTAACATTTATATAGCTACCTCCATTACCCCCTCCCTTATAAAGACTAATACTACTCTCCTTTATAGCTAGGAGGTAACCCTCTCTACGCTATTACGCATTAAGGTAATTCCCCCCCCCCCTTAATAGTACGTAGCTAACTTTAGCAAAGCCCTCTTAGCTAGCTAGGTTAAGGAAAAGGAGATAGAGAAGGAGAAGGAGGGTAGGAGGAAGTAGAAGTAAGGTTAGGTTACGCGTTTATAAGTAGTTCTTTTAGCGTTTATTAGTAGCGTCCTAGTGCCTAAGGGGCGTAGTTATCTTTTTACTTATAGGTGTAGTTATTATCTTTTCCTACCTTAGTGCCTAAGGGGTGTGGTCTTGTTTCTACCTATAGGCGTAGTTGTTGTCCTTCTACCTTTAGGCTTATAATGTAATTATCTTTTCCTTATCTTCTATCCGTTGTTCCTTAGGTGTAATTATGTAGCTAGTTATAGCCATTACGTTAGCTATACGCCCCTACGCCCTTACGCTCTTATAGCGTTAATCTTCTAGCCCCCCTTGTATAGCACTACCCTATGGTTTGCTATGAACTCTCCTAGGACGTCCCTATTAAAGGGGGTAAGGGTAGAATAGGTTGGTTATAACTTAAGCACTTACCCTTATTCTCCCCTAGCTGCCTTAGCATAGATGAGGTTAGGTATAGCCTAGGTTAGTTATGACTTATACGCCTACCCTAGCTTACTATAAGCTATAGTACACCTACATAGTACGCTTTAAGTATCCCTCTTACGTTAGTAAGGTTCTTTACTAGCTCTTACGTGTTATCTATAAGTAAGTAGCCCTTCCATTAAACAAGATAGCATTAAGCGCCTCTTACGTCCTTATACGTCTAGATAGCCTCTACCTCCTACTCGTTATAGTTCTTAATAAGTATTACTACTACTAGAATAGTTATAGTATAAGCATAGTAAGGCTCTAGGAGGGAGACGTAGAATACGTTATAGATTTAATAGCTATCTAGTAAGGATAGGTAGTAAGACTACCTATAAGACCCTATTGCCTCCTTTACCTAGAAGGGCCTTAAGTATTTGTTAGCTAGCTTCTAGTTTAGTCATAATTAGTAGAGGTTTTTTACTACTAGTATAACTTAGTCTTTAACTTAGAAGTGTACTAGCGTGTGCTTCTAGTTATAGTATTTCTTATAGGCTTTAATAGTACATTAAAGGGTAGTATGTAGTTCTTCCTATTCCTTTTAGAGTATCTCTACCTAGACCGTTACTAAGCTGTCTTGTTATTAAGGGTTAGTAAAGGACATGTCTATTATAAGTTAGTAACTATATAAGAGGTAAAACGGTAAGTAGCTAGTTGTCTTATGTGTTAAGTTATTATATAAGAATTCTATAAGAGCTAGCTTCCTAGCCTAGTTACCTTAGGTATAATCGTAATAACACTAAAGGTATTACTCTAGGGTTTAGTTTTACTACTTAGTCTAACCGTTAGTTTATAGTTAGAATGTAGTGCTAAGCTGTCGCTATACCCTTAGGTAGAACATAAAGCTTCCCTAGAAGGAGCTAGTGAACTATAGGCCCTAGTCTAAGGTAATACCTATAAGCGTCTTATAATCCTTAAAGATCATGTTAATGAAAACCTCTACAAGCTTAGCTGCCCTAATAGTTATAGTTACTAGGATGTAATAGGCTATCTTTGTAAATCAATCTATAACTACTAAGATAGAGTCGTACACCTAGCCTTAGAACTAGCTTAAGGGTAGTCTAATAATGAAGTTTATCATTAGTTCCTTCTATGGTGTTATTAGTAACAGAAATGGCGTAAGCTCTCTATATAGCAAATGTCTCTTCATCTTTGTCTACTAGCATACTTTGTAAGTTTAGAGGTAGTCTTTCACGTCCTATCATATACCTAGCTAGTAGTATTTCTACTAGAGTAGCTCCTAGGTTCTTATGAACCTAAAGTGGCTTACATATAAGTTGTTATAGTATGTAGCTAGGAGCTCTACTCTTATAGTAAGAGAGTTTAGAACGTAGATTAGGCTCCTCCTCTATAAGAGTCTATCGTTCCCTATGCTCTAGAGTGCTATCTTATGGTTCCTACTGCTATTGTTCTTTAAGACCCCCTAGTAGGCCTTCTTAGTAACGAACTCGTCTTAGCTTTAAAGTTCTAGGAGGGCCTCTCTTATAAAAGCTATAAGGAGCCCTATCCCCTACTCCTATACTACTATTTTAATAGCCTTGCTACGCTTTAGTAGGACACCTCTTATAGGCGTCCTAGTAAGCTACCTATAGTCTAGCGCTACTGTCCTACCTTTGCCTAGCTAGGGCGAGGTGCCTTTAGTAGGGGAGTTTACGCTACTAACCCTATAGACTCCCTTACGCTACCATTCCCCTCCTTCCTCCTAGGCTTATAAGCCCTTATTAGCCTTATAACAAGCCGTTTCTTTAGTAGTAAGGGGTCCTACTATCCTTATAGTAGTTAGAGCTTTAGTGCCCCTTTGCGTTATTACTCCTACGTTAGGCTTTATAGCTAGGTTACCTTATAGCGCCTATAGGTCATCCTTAGTTAAGCCTTTATAAAGGCAGAAATGTAAACCTAAGAGATAGTGTACATTATTATCATTACTTATAAGTTAGTAGTCTAGCCTTCTTAACGGGCTGTCTACTAGGTTAGCCTTTCCTAGTTAGTACTTAATGTAGAAATCGTACCTAGCTAGTGATTCTACCTACTAGGCTTGCTATCCGTTAAGGCTCTACTTAGTTATAAAGTATTAAAGGTTATTATAGTTAGTCTATACACGTACTAGTTACACCACTCTACGTAGGTACTAGCCCTAGTGGTCTATAGCTAGGACGATAGCTATAAGTTCCTTATTATAAGTATCATACTAGAGCTCTACTAGCATGAGCTTTTAGGAGAAAAAGGCAACTAGGTGCTAGCACCCCCTAGATGCTTCGCTAAAAAGCTAGGAGAGTATTCTAAAGATAGCGTACCCTAACGTGTCTATCTCCACCTAGGTCTCTTGCTCTAGATTGTAGTGGCGTAGCATTAGGGTACTTGTAAACTAGTCTTATAGCGTGTTAAATGCCACTATAGCCTTAGGGGTTATAGTAAAGGCCTTACTCTTGTCAACCCCTATTGTCTTAAGTAGGTTTGTAATCAGCCTTACTACCCTTAAGTAACCCTTTATAAAACGTTAGTAGAAGTTAGTAAACCTTAGGAACACCTAGATGTCCTTAATGGACTAAGGAACTAGCTACTCCTAAACGGTTACGACTTAGGTAGGGTCTATGCTAATCCCCTAGGGCCTTATAATGAATCCTAGGAACTTAACGTTATTAGTGTCAAAAACGCACTTCTTAAGGTTAGCGTATAGCTAATGTGTACATAGCTTGTTAAGGACCTCCTTTACTACGTCCTAGTAATAGGTTAGGTCCTTAGAGAAGATAAGTATGTCGTTAAGGTAAACTATGTAAGTTACGTTAACGAGCCTAATTAGCGCTTAGTTAATGTAGGCCTAGAACGTCGCTAGCGCGTTAGAGAGGTTAAATGGTATTACTAAATATTTAAAGTAGCTATAGTAGGTATAGAAAGCCGTCTTCTATTCGTTACTACTATATATTTAGATTTAGTGATATGCGTCCTTAAGGTCTAGCTTTATAAATACCTTAGACCTTTATAATCTGTCTAACGTCTTGTTAATTAGTAGAAGTAGGGTCTAGTTATAGATTATAACTACGTTTAGTCTATGGTAATTAACGTATAACTATAGCCCCTTGTCTTTCTTAAGTATAAAGAACATTATAGCACTAGCTAGGCTTATAGATCACTAGATCCACCCCTTCTTTAGGCCTACGTCTAGGTATTCATAAAGCGTCTCTAGTTTAGGCTCCCTTAAGGGGTAGACTAGGCTCTATAGTAGTTCTTTCCTCTCTATTAACTTAATCTTATGTTTTATAAGGTAGTGCTTAGGGAGTAGGCTAGCCCTTTTAGCATTAAAGACGTTAGTGTGTCGTTAGTAGTATAGGGGAAGGTAGGTTGCTACTAGGTTGCCTAAGTTAATCGCTAGCTCTATGGTAATAGCTCTAATAAGCTGTTACTTAAAACCTTAGTTTAATAGCATGCTATAGCCCTTGCCTACCTCCCTAGCCACCTTATAGAACTCTTTAAGGCCTACTTCCTTAACGCTACTATAGCTCTTTAGGAATTGCTAAGTCCCCCCCTTATACCTAATGGTTAGGTTGGTCTTTATAAGCTAGGGGTATCCTAAGATAATGTTCACATCTAGGCCTTTAAATACACACGTTACAAACTAGTAGCAAGCCGCTCTAGCGTCTCCTCTACTATTAGTAGCCTTAATCTTAAGTTCATAAGCGCTATATGTCTAGATCTCCTTCCTTTCTAAGGTTGACAGCCCCCCTTCTAGGCCCCCTTATAGCTACTATCTACATTTTACAAAAAGGGTCTAGCGTACGTAGTTCTCTTTAGCGCTACTATTAATGAGGGCCCTCTCTATCCTTTTGCTCCCGTTTACTACTATAACTATAACTAGTATTACTAACTGTCGTTACTTACGGTCCGCCCCTATGTTGTCCTAGCACCTTAGGGTAGTAGATATTATCACTAGGACCCCCCTTTTCCTACTAACTCTAGGTAGTCTAGGGATATGTGCTCTTTCTTGTTATAGTTATAACACACTACCTTAGGGCACTATGCTAGATAGTGGTCCTCTAACCTATAGCTATAACACCTATTCCCTCGTTAATTAGGTTAGCTCCCTACTAGTATGTAGTTTAGGCTAGTGGCTAGGCCTTCCCTCTAGGTCTCTTAACCTAGGGCCCCTTAGCCCTTATTCCTTACACTCGTCTAGGGTTCTTAACCTAGCTCTAGTTCTACCCTAACTATCTTAGTATAGCTATCCGTCTTCCTTTACCCTACTTGCTAGTTAGCAAGGTGATAGCCATTCTTAATCTAGGTCGCTAGTGACAAAAGGCCCTATCTAGTCGTTAGGACCTTGTCCCCTTATAAGAGGTCTCGCTAGACATCCTCTTATAGCTTTACATAAAGGTTATCTCTCTGTTACTTCTTGCTATTAATATAGAGTTCTAGCTCTAGCATGTTAAGGTAGGCTATAAAGTCTTTAGCTAACTATCCCTCTCCTTACTTTACTAAGTTATATAACGTAATAGCATTAAAGTTCTAGTTAGCTAGGTCTATGATTAAGTCTATAATCTAGACCTTAAACTACACTTAGGTTATGTTCCCTAGTCCTTCTTATCACTTATAGCGTTCCTACTTTATAGCTAGCCTAGCTATAAAGGACATAATATAGAAATTAATCTTATCTTAGTCTGTTAAGTAGTAGGCCCTTACGTCTATGTATAGCTAGTAGTCTACACTTATAATAAACGCCTAGGCTTCTCTAATGTTCTTCTTATTAAACGTAGGTAGATTGTAGAGCTATAGCGTCTTCTATGCCTTCTCTAGTTAATCTATAGCCAGCTTGCCCCTAACGCTACTAAGGTCGTTAGCGTAGCTTAGTGCCTTCCTTACTTAGGCGTCCTTACTACCTAAGTGCCTTTAGGGCCCCTCTTAGGTGGTTACGCCTAGGAGTTCACATAGCTCCCTCTTAAGAGCTCTCTTATGTTCTTCTTAGACTTTAAGTTTAATGATATAGGCCTCTACCACACGTCGTTTTAAGTCTCTAGCCTCCTAGACTCGTCACTTAAGTCGTGCTAACACTTGTCGCCCTTTTTCTAGTCGTTCCTCTAGGCCTAACGTAGCCCTAGTTGATAGACGTACCTCCTAGGGCTCCTCCTCATCTAAGGGTAGGTTAGTAAGGTCTAAGCTGTCGTCATTATCACTTATGAACTAGGCCTCCTACTATTAAGAGTCTACTACCCACTAGACCCTAGCTAGTGTTAGCTCTAGGTTAGTGCTATTATAAGTAGTCTAGGTGGTGTCCTAGTTCTATAAGCATAACTAAGTCCTTACCCCTTTAAATGGTATGTCTATAGTGCTAGCCTTAAGTTATTAGGCTATCCTCTAGTTAGGAAGAGAGTTTAGAATATAAGGGTTTAATGGATAACGTGAGTAACTAAGGTAGTAACAACTAATTTAGTATTTAATAAGCTAAACTCTAAGCCCCTTACTATAAGGGGCTTAGCTTCTTTATCTATTATCTATTCCTTAGGCAGGTTAGTTCTAACATAGAGCTAGCTCTAGCGCTAGCTTACATGGCTTCTCTTACTACTTAGCTTACATAGCCTCTTATAGTGGCCTTATCTATAAGGCTGCCTTACGTTATAAGCGTCCTACCCTTAATTCTGCTACTTAACCTTCCTACCTATGATAGTTATCCTACTTTTGCCTTTTCCTCTTCCTTTACCTTTTGTATAAAGTATTAAAAACTAGGCTTCTTACTTATATAAGCGTCTACTTTTACTTTAATGTCTTTATTTAGCCTCTATGACTTCGTACGCTTTAATTTCATAACATAAAGATAGTCTCTTTACTTATAGATTGTCTTATAAGGGTAATCCGTTTAGGCTACTTTCTTCTTCCTATCTCTACCTTTTCTATGTTATAGGGAGTTCGTATAGCTTTATAATGTAGCAAGAGCCTCATTTTCTCCTTCTTATGTTACAAAAACTCTATGTTCCCCCTAAGGCTTCTAGTTATATTTTGCTTACCTTTAGTTAACTCTATAGGTCTATATAACCTCTTTAAACTTATATGATTTTGTTCCCTTGTTAAGTTTTATAGTCTATAGTCCTTAGAATTCGTAGGGTCTTATTACTTTTAGGAAGTAGTATATTACATTATAAGAATTAATTACTTTAGGTGCCTTAAGCATATAGCCTAAGGAGTATAGCGTCTCTTATTTTAGAAGCCATTCTTCCATATCTACCCCTTTTTGTGTTTTTAAGGCCTTTGCCTATTCTAACCTCTATTCTTTAAGCCTTACTCTAGAGGTTAGTGTAAAGTAGTCCTTTAGCTTAACAAGCATTTCGTATAGAGTATTATAGTTATATGTGTAGGGTAGGAACTCTCATCTAATGGTTTCCTAGATCTTCGACCATAGCCCTTAAATCGCTTCCTCCTTCTTTTCCTAAATTTTTCAATCATATTAGAAGTCAAGTTGTAGGTTTCAAAGCTCTTCTTTCTCGTTAACTATGAGAGATCTGTACGAGATTAGAACTCTTAGTAGAGGGTCTTTAGTTGTTAGTTAAGCAGTCTGGCTTAATGATGCTCTTGTTGATACCTAAGTAGTTGTTTAAGGGACTATTCCACTCCCTCCTTACGTTATAGTCTATACGAAGTCGGGAATAGGCCTAATTAGTAGTAGGAGTATAAGGGGGTCTTTTGAAGAAGGATCAATATACTCCCATACTCCTGTTTTCATTAAAGCTGTTTTAATCGTCTCTAGCTACTTATCCTAGTCTCTTAGGTTAGTGAGGACCACCCCTACCTTCTATAGGGCTGCTATATTGTATGGTTAGGCTCCTAGGAGGGGTTCGTATGTCCGTACAATGCTGTTTTAACCTTTAAATCGCGTGTTGGAATTGCTCTAGGCTCATAACTATTAAGTAAGAAATTGATGTATTACTAACTATGTAATCTATTCTAGGAAGTTCCGATAATCCATATGGAGATCACGTGAAGTCATGTGACTATTATAACATTTATTAAGTAAGAAATTGATGTATTACTAACTATGTACTCTATTCTAGGAAGTTCCGATAATCCGTACGGAGATCACGTGAAGTCATGTGACTATTATAACACACCCCCCCACGTATCCCCGTGCGAGCCTTAAAGTAGAGTATGAGAGACTTAGGAAAAAAGGGGCAGAGGTTATACTCAGGCCGATAATAGTCGTACGTGACTCACTTACGCCTAATGATTCACATCTACGCCCGGTGACTTAGTTCCGATCGGAGGACAAGTAGCCCACTTAGGTCCTAATCCTCCATCTTTCTTCCATATCGGTCATCCTGCCTTCTCCTGTCTGCCCTGCCTACCCCACCTACCCATCCTACCCCACGACTCCCACACCCCACTACACTTCTCTCCTCTCGTCGGCAAGCCCGTACGAGACAAGATGCCTGCTGTCGGACAGGTCTTTGCGGAAGACCTAAGCGAGGTCCTTGTGGATGCCAACATCTACATTTACCTGCCTCCTGCTGCTCGGGAGGCCCTACCCTGTCCCTTGCCTAAGTTGGCAATTCGGGTACACACGACTGTCCCGTATAGGACTCCTGGGAATGTTCGCCTTAAACACCTACAAGAAATTGCAGGGTTCTACATCTAGGCAGCGGGAGAGAAAGTCGCTCAGGTCTCTCACATGAGAGCTGAGGGTTGTGAGCAATGTGATGCTGCGTACGGAGAAGGGGGATCTCGGCAGATTCCCTTCTTCGTAATATGCAGGTCCTTTGGGAATATGCAAGGTGGTGCTTGCGCTTCATGTGTAATGAAACACTAGGCAGCTTACTGCTCTCTTCGTGAGTAGTTCCCTTCCTTGTTGACTTATGTATCTTTTTAGAAGTCTTATAGGTCCGTACGAGCTAACTCCCATAGATTCCTCCAAAGAAGACCAGGAGCCGACCCCTCCTCCTAAGGATGAAACTCCTCGTCCTAGGGGACGAGCTAGGACTCGGGCCTACGCGCAGAAGTTAGCACTTGAGGCCGCGTAAAGAAATGGTGGTGGGAATGCTATTTGAGTAGGGAGTTGGTCGTACGGACTTGTAGTATGTGTGGGCGTTCCACTTTTGCCTGCTTCGCTAGTGTTTGGGTTTTCTGGTTTTGATAGGCAGAAATGGCAGTAGATTTCCTAGTGATTCTTGTGCCATTCTTGTGACAGTTCCGTACGTAGGTGTAAATGTAAGAAAAGTCAAGGATTCTCTTGTTTTTGTATGGTAAAAGTCGGGGATTTACTATATGTTCTCTTGTTCCCCCTTTTTGTTAAAATGGGTTTTGAATTTCGAGAAAAGAATATGAAATCCGCGTGCATAGTGTTATATCTAGCTCGTACGGACCTATGAAATGATCGAAAAGAGTGTATGGTTATGCCTTCCTTGGGAATTCCCTTGGGAAAGTTGTAAGTAATGGAAATAAGAACGCATAGTAAAACTAGGTGTAACTGTAGGCGGCCTTGGTGCTTTTGAGAGTTCCATCTTCGTACGGAGCTCATCAATTAGCTGTTCTTGTATTGCCTCACTTTTCAGTCAGTGAAGTAGAAACTCTAGATCCTTTAATCTAGAGGGCATGTTTCCTTAGTACGAAGGTAGCCACTACTCCGTACGGAGTTGTATTTTTTGAGTAAGCACTCCTATAGGAGGTGCTTTATGTCCACAAGGTTCAAATGCTTAATGAACTCCTTGTGCTTTAGCTAAGGTAGGGCTTTAGTAAACCCATCTGCTAGCATATCGTACGTAGCTATCCACTTGATGTCTAGGTTACGGTGCTTAACTTCCTGTCTTAGCCAGTGTGAATGGACATCGATATGCTTAAGCTTTGTGACTAGCTTTAGGGACTCCTTAAGTAAGAGCTATACGGTCTGCATATTATCACAATTAAGTGAGTATGGCTCGTTTAGATCGAGCTTAATAGTTGAGAAGAAACGCTGCTACTAATAGAGCTGTTTTGCACTATGTGATAGAGCTAGGAGTTCAGCTTCCGTAGTAGAGGTTGAGACTGTCTTCTGCTTTGTATAACGCTAGTCTATTGCTCCTCTAAATAGAGTAAACAAATACCCCTCTATGCTCTTCCTAGTAGACTCGCAATCTACATACGAAGCGTCACTAGAACATTAGAATCGTGGCTCGTCTATATTAGGTCCGTACTAAAGAGCTAGGTGTTTAGTCTCTTTAAGATATAAGAGAAGACAGTCGGCTGCTTGCATGTGGTCTGGCCCTGGATTGACTAGGAATTCTGATAGTTTCTAGGTCGTACGGGCCACATCTGGTCTCGTTACTACTGTAGCGTAGTTAACAGACCCAACTTTTTGTTAGTAGAGGTGGATTTGTTGCTTATCCGCCTATCCATTAAACGGTAGAAGGTTGTCGTTCACCATTAGTGTGCGTACGGATCGTGTAGATGATACTCCGTACGTAGTTGTAATTTTGTCGATATAGGAGTCCTAGCATAGCCAGAGGATTTTCTGAGTTCGGTCCCTTATGATTCTAATTCCTAGAAACCATTAGAGCTCTCCTATCTCACGGAATTCGTAAGCTTCCATAAGCTTCGTACGGAACTCTGTAGCTTCTGCCTTATGGCTTAGGTGGCTAAGAATGCAGATATCATTAACGTAGAAGAACACAATGATCTTTGGTGATACAAATAGGCACTAAGCTTCTGGGACCCGTACGAGGCCTAGACCTATAAGGGTTTCTGAGAAATCCCAGAACCATAAGAGGGGTGACCTCCTAAGGCCATATAGGGCTCTGTTAAGCTTCTAACATTTTCCTTGTTCCTCATACCCGTCTACATACTGTACGTAGACTTCCTCATCGATTCGGCTGTTTGTAAAGGCATTTATTACGTCTAGTTGTTCTATGTCTAGATCGAAGTAGGCTGTAATGGCCATAAGGGCTCGGAAGGTCTTTGACGTAAGGGTAGCTACGTACGTCTCATCATGGATAGAATATCGCTATAGGTCTCCTCTAACAACAAGTCTAGCCTTATATTTAACAAGGTAGCCGTTATCATCGAATTTGTATGTAAATACCCACATAAGTGGTATCACAAAGCTTCGTACGGAGCTTTCTAGTACAGAAGTGAATGTCTCTTGTTTCCGTAAGTCTGTAATCTCCTTTGTAGCTGCAGCTTGAAAACCTAGCCTATGAGGGTGGGTTCTAAGCTGATTCTAGAACTTTGGAGCTACTGGTAGGTCCGTACGGTGTACTTTGCGTTTCTAGAAGTCGGTTCTAACGATGAAAGCCTGATGTAGGCTCATTCCTGATTCTGGATGGGCAATTGTTGCATGGTAGACTTCATTCCTCCGTACGATGTCTTCTAAGCGTTCTGGTGTCATTTCTGGCGTACGAAGCTGGGTCTCTTCATTTTCCACTTGCTGTTCCTTATGTTGTGTTTCCTGAAGCTGTTCCCCTTGGAGAGGAGCTTCACCTGTTGTCTCCGCTTCGTACGGAGTTGGCGTTTCCTGTAAAGGATCCTGGGTCCGTTCTGCCTCTTCATATTCCTTACCCTCCTTCCCTTGGAGGTTAGGTAATTCAATGACCTGGACTGTCTTCTAAAGGTCTATCTCTAGGATAGGAACCTCGTACGAGGGGTCATAGACCTTTGTCTCATCAAACGTAACGTCCCTTGTAGATATAACCCTTTTAAGTTGTGGTATCCATATCCTATAGATATTTGTAGAGTTATAGCCTACTAGGTAGCCAACTTAGGCGTTCCGTTCTATCCTCTCAAGCTTAGGCTTATTAAGGAGAAGTGCGTAGGCCCTACATCCATAGGCTCGAATATGAGAGAGGAGAGGCTTAGTGAGCTCTAGCTTTTGAAGCTGTGATGGTAGGGACTGAAGTAGTAGTCCGTACGGAGTCTCATAATCAATGACTGCTAAGGGCGATCTGTTCACAAGGTATCTAGCTGTCCTGAATATTTCTGGCCATATGCCCTACGGTAGGTTGCCAGCTTCCTTAAGTGCTCTCGATCGGGTTATTATCGTACGGCCTAATCGTTCTATTCCCCCGTTCGGCTTAGCTGTGTACGGTGGCGTGCTCTAGACTTCGTAGCCTTCGTCTTGTATCTAGTTATCCCATTCCTTTCCTAAGGATCTCTCGCCATCTAGAAAGAATATCTTGACTTCGAAGCTCCATCGTCTCTGTACGTAGCTTACGAAATCCTTAATCGTCTGTAGAACTACGCCTTGGCTTTTGTCTTTAATGGTATAGACATGGTTCATACGACAGAAATCACATTAGAAGTGTAGGACTTGCGTGCTACTATCGTACGAAGCTAGCATCTAGATTAGATCGAGGTGGACCTTCTCATAAGGGATCTTTGACCTAGGTGTAGGTCTTCTAGAAATGTTTTTCGTAGCGTGTGTTAGGCGGCAAACCTCACAGTTCAAGTCGTACGATTCTTGGTTCGTGACTAGGACCCCTTGAGTCTTCTCTTAAAGCTTCCTTATAGCGTTTTGGTTTAGGTGGCCCATTCTGTTATGCCATTCCTTTGCGGTGCCAGTAAGGTCTTTCCGAGGTCCGTACGAAGTAAGGACAGCATTTTAGTGCACCTCTTCCGTTAAGAGGGCTGTTGGTTGGCTCCTTGAATTCTCATTTTTAATGTATTCTAGAACCCATTGGCCGTGTATTACCAGAGTGTAGCAAAATGGCTTTCCTCCGTACGTAAGACCTTCTGTAGCTATGTTCCAATGGACTCCCTTTTGGATGAATCGTTTTAAGGAGGCGACTGAGGTGTGGAAGGATGACACAAGAGCTGTATCTTGAAGCGTTATGGTTCGTACGGACTTGGTGTCCTTTCCGATTTGTACTTGGATATCCACTGACCCGAATCCTTCAATCTGAATTCTCTGGTCTCCTGCTAGGAGGTAGCTGCTTTCTTCCGCTTCCTTTAGGTTATAAAACCTCGTACGGTCGTTATAGACGTGGATTGTAGCTCCGGAATCAAGGATAGTGCTCCTTGCTAGCTCATAGGTTGAGAGAGTAAGGCCTTGTGAGACCTGAAAAGCTGTTGCGAACGAGACAGGTAGGTCATTCGTACGGAGTTGTCCTGCTTTTTCCTTTTCCTCTTCCTCTACCTTTTGTATAAAGTATTTGAAACCAGGCTTCTCACTTATATAGGCGTCTACTTTTGCTTTAATGTCTTTATTTGGCCTCTATGACTTCGTACGCTTTGATTTCATGACATAGAGACAGTCTCTCTACTTGTGGATCGTCCCACAAGGGCAATCCGTTCGGGCCACTTTCTTCTTCCTATCTCCACCTTTTCCGTGTTGTGGGGAGTTCGTACGGCCTTGTAATGTAGCAGGAGCCTCATTTTCTCCTTCTTGTGTTGCGAAAACTCCATGTTCCCCCCGAGGCTTCTGGTCATATTTTGCCTGCCTTTGGTTGACTCTATAGGTCCGTACGACCTCTTCAAACTCGTATGATTTTGTTCCCTTGTTAAGTTTTGCAGTCCATGGTCCTCGGAATTCGCAGGGTCCTATTGCTTTTAGGAAGTAGTATATTGCGTCGTGAGGATCGATTACTTTAGGTGCCTTAAGCGTACGGCCTAGGGAGTATAGCGTCTCCCATTTTAGAAGCCATTCTTCCATATCTACCCCTTTTTGTGTTTTCGAGGCCTTTGCCCATTCTAACCTCCATTCTTCGAGCCTTGCTCTAGAGGTTGGTGCAAAGCGGTCCTTTAGCTTAACAAGCATTTCGTACGGAGTATCGCAGTTGTATGTGTAGGGTAGGAATTCTCGTCTGATGGTTTCCTAGATCTTCGACCGTAGCCCCTAAATCGCTTCCTCCTTCTTTTCCTAAATTTTTCGATCATATTGGAAGTCGAGTTGTAGGTTTCGAAGCTCTTCTTTCTCGTTAACTGTGAGAGATCCGTACGAGATTGGAACTCTTGGTGGAGGGTCTTCAGTTGTTGGTTGAGCAGTCTGGCTTGATGATGCTCTTGTCGATACCCGAGTAGTTGTTTAAGGGACTATTCCACTCCCTCCTTGCGTTGCGGTCCGTACGAAGTCGGGAATAGGCCTAATTGGTGGTAGGAGTGTAGGGGGGTCTTTTGAAGAAGGATCAATATACTCCCATACTCCTGTTTTCATTAAGGCTGTCTTAATCGTCTCTAGCCACTCATCCCAGTCTCTCGGGTTGGTGAGGACCACCCCCACCTTCTGTAGGGCCGCCATATTGTATGGTTCGGCTCCTCGGAGGGGTTAGTAGGTCCGTACGATGCTTTTTAAACCTTCAAATCGCGTGTTGGAGTTGCTCCGGGCTCATAACTGTTGAACCAGCGAAGCAGGCAAAAGTGGAACGCCCACACTTTGGCAAGGCAAAGCTGGTCTATATTTTACAACAACATTCTTCGTACGGAACTCACGTGAGTCACAGGTCAGGTGACCTGTTTTTCTCAAAGTCGGGGGAGATGTGATTCTGGCCTGGATATTCAGGCCGGAATCAGGGATTTACGTAGCTAGATTTAGTATGTTTCGTACGGTAGAGTAGCTTACGGGTCACGGTATAAGTAAAGGCCGTGGCCCCATTGAATTCTACAAGTTTGGTTCGCGCTCGGAAATCACAATTTGTAAGGCGGCCCATCACGTGAGGCCGCCCTGAACTCAGAGGCTGCCCGGCAGTGGAGCCACTAGGGCTTGGTAAACCAGGGTATGTAGGAACGTAGGATATAAGGAGCTGGAAGCCTCAGAAGGAGGCCTCCAGCCAATAGTCGCTGTGTATACGTAGACCTACTGTCTTACAATACGATATCCCTTCCTGCCTTCTGATCTGGTTCCCTGGACTCCCGTGAGACCCTGGGGACTAAGCTTTACATTATTGCAGTTCTACAGCTTGCGAACAACACTAGGAAGCGGGCTTCGTTTTCTTCGAGAGAACTCTTACTCATGCAATTTATACCCTTGATATCTGAGCAAAACAACCGGTCCATCAGGGTGCACCAAATGTCTCACCTTGGCTTTTGCGGCTCCCTAGAGGCAGCAGCAAAGCTTGGACACGCTGCCTTGGCTGCTCCTTAGCTTAGGTCTCTATGTGTCACGCATAAGCAACTTCGGCTAGATCCCTATCGGGCGGCATAACTAATTGTTCCACCTTACTAAAATAAGAGCATTTCCCCAACCCGTTCACAACAAAACCCAGGAAGCGGTGTATCTTAAGGTGGAACCAGATTTTGCGGGGAAGGCGGGGAATTTATGGGAGATTTATGGGACGATACCTCATGGGGACAGGCTAGGACTTCTAGCCCACAACAGCCGTGTGGACTAGCGAAAACTTCGGAACACCAGGCCGACGAGAACGTTTTGCATCATGTCTCTGCACACAGCTTTTCCAGTCTCCTCACAAAGATGCTTGGCCTTCCCAAGTAGCCTCTTATTGTTCTTGAATGTTAAAGTGGTATAGGCATTCCATTCGCCCGGTTACTGGTGCACCCTAGCCGTGTTTATCAAGTCTAGCCTTTCAATATACTTCCCCACAGCGGGCTAATCCAGTGTACCCCTGAAGCGAGCGTACACCGTCCGTGCGATTCGCGTCAGAGCTTAATTACACAGTACCGTCTCAACCAGGTGACGGGGGGGGAAGTCGCCAGCAGACCTCTGAACATATGAACGAGGATGTAACCCATAACATTTATTTTCTTTCAACTTAAAGCGATTCTTCCAACCGCTAAAAAGTTACAATACTTAGTTGTTCGGGAAGCCATGGGTACCCAACGTGAAGCTGACTCTCGCTCGATCGGTTCCGCTGAGCACATAGAAAGTTCCCCTGGTACCGCTGATATGATTGAGAGTATCCCTGGGACTCATATGATTGAACCCACCGGATTACATCATGGACACAACAAAGCTAATCTTCATGGCACGACCTTGATTCCTCGCCCATCTGCTAACCTGGCTGATCCTTTGGTGAGAAATGCTATCATGCTTAGTGGGCAATTTTACTCACAGCGACGTATAGAACTGGAGTAAAAACCGGAAGTTGATAGTCGTGCTCACGCAAGGAGCCTACGTTCTCTTCAACATTCTGCCTATTCTCGCCACTGCCCCTCTCTATCCGGTCCTCACTGCTGAGTGGCACAAGGGAATTCAAACTGTCACTATTGTGGTGCAGTGCCAACTGCCATATATTTTGAGGAGAAACGCTGATTGTCTCTAGACCGGAATCACTACTGCTACCTATGGAACCGCCAATTTCATCGTTGTTCCTTGTGCGAGCATTTTCGGACGTCGCCCAACATTGCTTGTCAGCAGCGTAATTTCCCTAGCTTCAAACATTTGGTTGGCACTTTCGAAGTCGTACGACTCATTTCTTGGTGCTCGAGTCCTTGCCGGCATTGGCTGTGCGGCCAACGAGAGCATAATGGCGATTGTCATTGCAGACGTTTTCTTTCTGCATGAGCGTGGCTCATGGATGGGGTTTTATTTGTAAGAAATTGTCTCAAATCATTGATAACATCCTGAGCTAACAAGAGCAGCTACTGTTACGTTGGGGGTGTACTGATCGGCCCTATCATTGCGGGAGCTTTCCAACAACACGTGAATTGGAGAATGTTCTTCTGGTTCTGCGCGATCATCCAAGGGGTGGCAATGATTGCGCTATTCCTCTTTGCCCCAGAAACCCGAAGAAGTGGAAAATTCATGTCAGATGCGGAAATAACGACCCCATCCACAGATTCCGAAGCTGTTGACCCTGGTTTCGAAAAGGGTGCGAGCCAGCAGCCTGCTGCCCAAGAGAGCATGACGACTGCTGATCCAAATTTTTGCCGCGGCCGTCCAAATCGGAGTCAACTTCTTCCATGGCAAAAGATGGACCGCAAGGCCGTTAGAGAGCTTTGGCTGCACTTGATCATGCCCTTCATCATATTGTTCTACCCAATCACATTCTGGGCGACTATGACAGCAAATTTAGCCTCGAATACGCTACTATTCCTTATAATGTGTCAGTCGCAAGCTCTTGCCGCTCCCCCTTACCTTTGGTCCGCGCAAAGTGTGGGGTTCTCGAACTTTTCACCACTTATAGGTGCAGTGGTCGGTCTTGCTATTGGAGGAACATTGTCGGACTGGGTGGCAATGAAGGCCACAGTACGTAACAAAGGTATTAGAGAGCCAGAAATGAGGCTGCCGACTCTATTGCCTTTCTTAGCTGCGAACGTAATCGGCATGATTGTAAGTAAACTTGGGCCCCTCAACATTTAAGTCAAATATTTCATACTAATTCGCCATTTGTAGATGATTGGATTTGGATTTCAGTATGGCTGGCGGTGGGAGGCTCCAGTTATTGTTGGTTATTCCCTTGTTGGTTTATCCTCATCAGTTATTCAAACGATTGTTATCACGGTAAGAAAATGATCGCAAATATGGCCAAAGTTGTATCGCTAATGTATAATCTAGTACGCTGTCGACTGTTACAAGCCAATATCTGGAGCGATTATGAATCTAGCCACAGTACTCAAGAATATGTTTGCCCTCGGCATGTCATACTACATCAATAACTGGATCATATCAAGCGGCTATCTTCCGCCGATGTTTATGATGATGGGACTGACAGTTGGGTTTGGTCTAATTGGGGTAGTTGTTTTCATGAAATGGGGTAAGACTATGAGAACTTGGACGAGAAACAGCAAAGTGCACCAAATGTAGCATTATCACTCGAGAAACCAGAGAAACCTCTTGTAAAGTTTCATGGCGTAATTAGGGGATGGTGAATTCGCAGATAAGAACTAACAGAGTAGGCTATAAATAATACATTTTTAAGTTGGCTAAAATGATTTTTCATTTCCTCTGTCGCTCAGCTGTCAATCAAATAAAAGTCGCATGGAATAATGTCGTACTAACCCCCTAATAATTTCTGTAATTCTTCATGATAATGAGTGACAAAAATTTATTTAAGAAACGTCTCTTTCTGTCAGCAATAATTATTCTAGCCACGCCTAATTGTCCGATGGTCAGCGAAGCTGCGACCAAGCACATCCACATCATGACAGATCATAGTAAATCATTTCCTCCGCACGTAATCTGTGAGCCCTGACGACTGGAATGTCAAGGTTCATGTTAAACCTCGAATGAACTGCTAAATTTGAGTTCTGAATTACTCCGCAATTTGTGAGTCCGACCCATACATACGACAAAATAGTCCGCCCGACATTGGCGGCTGAGTTCGCTCTGATGTTTCGCTCCGATAGCCAAGAGCCAACGCGTCGCATTACCGGGGTTAACGCAAACAGGAATGAAGTATTATTTTACAAGTACGAGGTGTTTCAAATACGTAGATGACTCGCACCATTGCTTATAAGGGAGCACACTCCTTACTACAGTGGCTGTCTACTACTCGCTTCTGCATCTTTCTCCACCTTGTCATACCATCAAGTACACCTCCTGGTAAGTTATATCATCCGACGGCACGAACAAGCTATAATTCAGAAGAACCATGGCCGTTCACAAAACTCAACATGATCGAGTGCAGATCACCCGGCCAGCCTATGTTAGCTACGGTCATCCAAACTTGAATGAAGCATCAGCCTTCGCATTAGACTTTGGGTTCGTCGAGGTCAGTCGCACAGAAGGCCCTGACGAAACGCGCTTCTATCGGGGATATGGCAATCAACCTGTGGTCTATATCGTTACAAAGACCCCATCCCCTGTCTTCCTCGGTGTTACCTATGAGGTGGAGAGCGCTCTGGACCTAGACAGGGCGGAGCTCATACCAGGTGCTGCAAATAGAGAAATCTTGGCCAAACAACCGGGCGGCGGCGAACGCGTGAGAATCAACGGCCCTGATGGAATCCCTTTCTATGTCATATACGGACAAACCCTCGTGGAGCGTCAAGAGCCCTCATTGCAGTTTGGGCCTCTGAATTACCCCGCAGAGAATGATAACAACTCGGCCCGCAAACCACGCCAGGGCAAGGGACAGCGCCCAGAGCTAGGCCCTGCACCCGTCCACAAACTCGGACACTGTGGGTTCAGAGTCATGGACGTGGACATGGCGGTGGACTTCTACACACATTACTTCAATCTTGTTCCGAGCGATACGCTTGCTAGCCCAAGTAAGCCGGAGGAACAGTTCTTTGTCTTCCTCCATATCGACAAGGGCGAAAGTTATACCGATCATCACTCCTTCTTTATTACATCTATTCGTGAGGAGCCAAACGACAAGCTCTATCCAGCCGGCGTGCACCATGCGGCCTTCGAAGTGCACGACTTCGATGTGCAACACGTCGCCCATGACTTTTTGAAAAATGCTGGGTACAAGCTGCAATGGGGTGTTGGGAGACATCTCCTTGGCAGCCAAATCTTTGACTACTGGTATGACAAGAGTGGATTTGTGCTCGAGCATTATTCCGACGGTGATGTAGTCAACAAGGATACGCCGTTCAGGGAATATACTATGTTTGAAAATCTTTCAACTTGGGGCCCGCAGACGCCTCAAAATTAAAATATATTTAGCTAGCAGAATAGCAGACATCGGGCAGAGATTTGGCCAAGTATTTATAACGGCACAATATGCAGGGTTAGCAAATTAAGTAAAATCATGAGTAACAGGCCTTACTCAAACTCAATGAGTAACGAAAATCTATTACTCATATTCAAACTCAAATAATCATGATTTACTCGAGTAATTAAGTAATATAAATAGGCTATTCTAATATAGGCTAGTATAAATTCTAGAATGTTCTAGTAACTAATTCCTACTTACTAATAGCTTAACTAATTAACTTTCTAGTATATTCTAGCACTAACTCTTACTTACTAATAGCTTAACTAATTAACTTTCTAGTATATTCTAGCACTAACTCTTACTTACTAATAGCTAAATAATAGTAACTTTCTAGTATATTCTAGAAGATTAAAATTTAATATATAAAGGACTCCTTTCTTATAGTAATAATCTTATAACAATATAATCTTATAACAACAAATACTTTTATACTCTTTTAAAATGTCTTATAAAACTTAATATAATAATATTCACTTTGTTCTTCCTATAGAAAATACTCTATATATATTTAAAGAAGGCTTATTTATAAGGGAATTAAATCCTATTATAGAAGGAAAAGAAAGAACAGTTAATATTAAATGCTCACAACTACATTGCAAGTAAGTTATTCTTTAATTATTATCTATTTATACTAATATTTTATAGGCAAATATATAAAAATCAAAAAATAGGAGGATCTACTTTAAATTATATTTCTCATTATAAACATAATCATAAGTTTATTCCTCTTAATAAAAATTAAGAAAAAGAAACAGAAGATAGTAAGTATATTAAACACTTTTATTAAGATAATATATACTAATAAATATAAAGTTTCTAGTCAAGCTTCACTTTCATAACAATCTATTAATTCTTTTTATAAAGAAAATAGAAAACGAAGTTATTCAAAAGTATTTTCACAAGAAGAATTAAAGAAGAAAATTATTACATTTATGATATCTAATAATCTTTCTATTAATTCTATTACTAGTAATTCTTTTAAAGATTTACTTCTTTATATTAAAGGGTAAGTACTCCTTTATTCCTTTATTATCTTATTTATATTCTAATAATTTATAAAGATGATGAAATTCCTAAGCTATATAGGTAAAATATAATAGACTCTTTATATTTATATTATAATATAAATAAAGAGACTTTAAAAAACGAATTTATAAAGCATATAAAGTTAAAGGGAAAATTTTCTTTAACTTTAGATGCATAGACAGCTAGTAATCAAACAGATTACTTAGGAATAACTATGTAAGTATAAATCTAAAAATATATAAATATATTATACTAATATTTTTAATAGCCATTAGATTAACAATGAGTTTATATTAAAATCATTATTATTAGATATGATTTCTTTAGAAGAAAATCATACTAGAAAATATTTATTTAAAGTATTAAAGGATACTTTAAATGATTTTGAAATTTTTGAACATATATAAAGGTAAGTAGTACTCTTTATTAAATTAATAATATTATACTAATATATTTATTATAGTATTACTAGAGATAATGCTAGTAATAATAATGTTTTAATTTCTGAATTTAAAAATGAGTTTTTAAGTTTAGGATTAAATCCTTTTAATGGAAATATTAATTATATAGCACATATTATTAATATTACTATATAAGAAATATTAAACTCTTTATTAAAAGATGAAAATATTTTAATATCTAAAGAAATTAAAGAACAATCTTTAATAGAGCAAGATGAAGACATTAGTAAGTATTAATATTTATCCTTTTATTACTTATAAATTTATACTAATATATATAAGATATTTTGAATAATTTATCTCCTTAGCTTAAAATGAGAAAGATTATTAATAGCCTTAAATATAATGGAGAGAATATAAGGCTTTTAATAAAATTTACTAAGGATATAAATGGTTCTAAAAAAGTATTATTAGGTAAGTATTATTTATATCTACTCTTTTATTATATATATTATATATACTAATTATTAAAAGATAATTCTACTAGATGGTCTTCTACTTATAATATGCTTAATACCTTTTTAAACCTTTATGATGCTATAGAATTAGTTATTACTAGTTCTAAAGCTAAGGTTTTTAGAGATAAAGAAAATATAAGGCTAAAAGAAGAAGACTTACTATTATTAAAATCTTATAAAGAGATTTTTGAAATATTTATTAAAGCAACTACAAAATTATAAGGGAAAGAATATCTTACATTATATTATTCTTTACCTTTAATAAATCAAATCTTTAAAGGATTAAATTCTATTAAAGATAATAATATAAATGTAAGTAAAAAACCTTTATATATTATATTTCTAACTAACTTTAATAGGGATCTAAAATTAATATTGCTATAGATAGAGGGATTCAAAAGCTAAGGAAATATTGCTATAGATAGAGGGATTCAAAAGCTAAGGAAATATTGCTATAGATAGAGGGATTCAAAAGCTAAGGAAATATTATTCACCTAAGCATTTTGAAAATAAAAATCGCCCTTTATTTATAGCTTTATTATTAGACCCTCGATTAAAGGAAGATGGATTAAAAAGGTTAAATTATAATGCACAAGCACAATTTGAAGCTAAAAAGGCTTTAGAAGATATATATCAAAGGTATATTCCTTATTTAAACTTTATTATACTTTATACTAATTATTTTAATAGAACTATAAGAGACGAATTTAATAATGAATTACCATTATTACAAGAAGAACAAAATAATAAGGAATTACTAGAATTAGATGATTTTGAAAAATGATTATATTCTTTAGAAGAAGAGGATGAAGATACAGAGATTTATAATTATTTTAAAGAGAGTACTGTTAACTTTAAAGTAAGTAATGTGTCTATTACCCCTTTAATATAAAATAATTAATAATATACTAATATTTTAATAGATAAATCCTTTAGATTATTAGAAATTAAATGAAGGACGATTTCCTATTTTAGCTACTATAGCTAGAAGGTATTTACAAATACCTGCTACTAGTGCTCCTATAGAGAGTTCTTTTAGTATAGGAGGTCTTATTATTACTAAAACTAGAAATAAGTTATCTAAAGACCTTTTTAAAGTCTTAGCTTGTTTAAAAAGTTGGGGTTTTATAGAAGAAACAAAGGATGATTTAGAAGAGGATTTTCTTATTAAGTTAGCTGTTTAAATAGCTTTTTAGTTATTTATTAATAAATTTTATTTATATCTTTAATATATTTTATATTTTAAGTAGTATAATCTAGTTATATGATTTAAGGAGTATAATTATCTAGTCATGTGATCTTACTTAAGTAAAATCATGAGTAATGAACTCGTTACTCAAAATCATCTAATTTTAACCTTACTCAAACTCAAACTCAAGTTACTCAAGTTACTCATGATTTTGAGTAAATTTTTTCTAACCCTGACAATATGGCATTAGTACAATAAATGATTTCAACACAAGAGAATATTGCATCTTAAGCTTCGACGTAGAACGAGTGATTTGTAGAATCGTAATATATCGTTGTTAGAAATCTATAAATTGTATACAATTATGCGGTAGCTGGAACATATACCTTGAAGTACAGCGATATTTACACTAATTTCCACCTAACAAGTCCTTAACCTAACAATTGGCGTCAACTCCATTTGCGACTTATCCGATCATTGCGTTTCTAACGCCATTTCTGTACAAAGTTCCACCATGTAAATCCTGTAATAGATCCTGTACCAACTTAACGCGTCTAAAGGCTGCCTGTAAACAAGCTGCTACGAAAATATCTTTAGGTTAGAAAGTTGCCATCGTTAAAATTCGCTAGCCACAAGCTTCCATCGAAACCTGAGCCGTCATTAAGTAGCTCTAATGGCGAGTCGCTAACAGTTGACGTGACAATACGATGATTGTTTAGTGATGAACCCGAGGTTACTTTCCATCCTCTGCAACAGCCATGAAGAAATGCCCGGAAAGGAATTATCGCCGTCTCCGAGTATATTTCGTCGCTGCCTTCGATAATGTCGTATAATTTAGACTCATAGGCCCGGAATGATGCTTAGTGGAAAGTTAGTTTCATCCCTCTTAATGAGATCTTCTATAATAGGTAGGGCGTTTAATAAAAATGTGGCCTACAGAGTTTCGTTCGACAAAGGCCCCAGTATTCTCCTAGTTGTTCTACTACCATAATTAGAAGTCGAAGCGATAAAGATGCCGTCTCAGCCATATCACTAGTACCACGGCCAAATCTCTTGACGAGTAACTGCACAAAGGCTGCCATCAATATGCCACCCCCTACCAATGGACTGGTGTGGATGATATATTTAGACGGCCAGTCACGTACAATGGAGCAAATGGCCTTCGAAGCGGAGAGAGCGTTGAAGAAAGCTTGAGCGGCCGGTGAAGGCGCTTCTGGGGTAACACCAATTCCTGCAAGACCAATACTGCTATTCGAATATTGCTGGCAGTAAGTTGATATGGCTGCAGGCGTGATACCTTTGAACATTCGTTCCGTCCCAAGTAGGAGTTTAATCCTGTGATTTGGAAGTCAGCCATTAGGCATACAATTCAACATGTCCATATACATACAATTCGCAATAAATATGCATTGGAAATAAATCGCTCAAAATTTCAGAGTGTTCGCCGGGTTCCTGTGCGTGCGTTTTGCAGCTGTAATCTTTAAACTCCTTTGGCAGATTCTCTTTCCACAAAACAGTACAAACTTTAACTACTGAATAGATATCGGATGGCTCGTCCAGGTTCTCGATATTAGAAAACATGCCCGTTAATGTTGCAAGGAGGTGGCAGTTTATAATTCGGTAGGCGGCAGCCGATGACAACAGATGATTCTGTATAAACTCCGGTAGCTGTCGTACATTGCTGGGTAGAAAAAATGAAGGGACTTCGTTTCCGTCAAACCAGTCTACGTCATTAACCGGAAGCTTCGTCTTGCACTTTATAGGACATATCATTCTAGGTCGGTACTTTGCAGTGCACATAAAGTTGTCTAGGTCCCATATACACCACCACAGACGTCGAAGTTCCTCCTTTCTAATCCAGCTATGCTTGTTCAGATATGGCTCAAGTTGTGACTGAAAATCTTCACAATCGATGGAGTCCAGGCCCATATCGTAAGCCATTCGAGCACACATTGACATCATTGAATGGGCCCTACTGCTTATCCCCATCCCTAACTCTGCAAAGGCAAGAAGAGCGGCTGCTTGTAATAATTCAA
The DNA here is from genome assembly GCA_001662575.1 of Pseudogymnoascus sp. 23342-1-I1. Classification (NCBI taxonomy): domain Eukaryota; kingdom Fungi; phylum Ascomycota; class Leotiomycetes; order Thelebolales; family Thelebolaceae; genus Pseudogymnoascus; species Pseudogymnoascus sp. 23342-1-I1. Next base: position 77,454 of record KV455024.1, read on the forward strand.
CTCGAGGTTCTTGGGTCTCGCCAGTTTTATGTTCAAGGCGTTCTTCCTCGGCAATTTCTTCCCGGAGAAATCTGTGTGCTCGCTGAAGAAAGCCATGGCCTAGCTCCCAGCGTCCCTTTCGCTGATAGGAAGGATTTAATATGGACGTATTTGAGGGTGATGATATATCACTTTGGTGTCGTAAGAGTGACAGGTCAAACAGTTCCACCCGAATATCGTTTGAATATCTCGCAGCAAGAGCAAATATGGCGTTTAAGAGAAGAGCTGCTTCTTTACTGGCAAGGTAAGATGGGTCGTGTAATTTCTGTGCGAGTGTTGGGCGATGAAGCAGTCGGAACTGGGGATGTACAGCGTTGAAGAAGACATCGACAAGGTGGGTAATAGTCTCCGTAGAAGGAAGCTCAGGCGAAGGTAGGTTGATGGTGGGTAGTACTACTCTGAACGGATCTGTGTTTTGATCTAAGAGTAATGTTCCCAGGAGGCCACCAGGATCAGAATTGGTCGCATCCGAAGATATAGAAGGCACCCTCTCATGAAAGAGAGATTCGTCGAATATAGCAAGTGGGTTGAAAAGATTTGGATCTAGCATTCGATCGGATCTCCCTAGATTATGTTGTATGCTACTCATATCTGTCGTTCCTTGGCCAGGCATTGAACTATTATAAATAGGGTGTCCATCTCTCGGAGGTGATTGAAAACGTCCGTATTCTTCGCCTGGACGAATATAGGAGTCGACTATTATTGGTTCTTCGGTGCGTGATATAGCAGGAAAAGCCTGCTTCTTTTTGGGGCCGGGTTTGAACGAAAATCGTGGGTATACACAGCGGACCTCGAGACGTCTGCATAGATCACACTGTGGCTTTGCGGAATTGCCTATTCGCTAGTGCGTCAGGTAAGATTCAATACCAGCCAGGGGTACTTTGGCATACAAAGGTAAGGTAGATAGAACTCACATCGTTTCTTGCGTCTGCAAATAGCGAAACCACAATGGTTAGGCTCGCATTCACAAAATAAAGTTAATCATGAAGGGAAGGTCAGCTACATACTGTTTGCAGCTTGTGCAAGCAAGCATTCGAGTATTAGAACTGATACTAGACTCGTCTATAGACTCCATAGCTGCTGAAAGCGCCGTCCTTTGGTGAAATATACAATAAGTTGCCGAAGGAAAACCTCGGAAATAGGAACGCGGGGCAAACGTACTTATAAGTTATGGGGTAAATGTGGGGCTATTGTGGTGAACAGCCTGGCCGAAAGTGGAGCTGGAACATGGCACGCTGCGGGGTACGTTGGGGTCGCCAAGTAGATGGTTTGGGAACCTGAGATGAAGCAGAAAAGAATCGGCGATCGCCGATCGTCAGTTATCAGGCAGTCGTTGGTTGTCGAGAAACAATTAGAAGATCGGTTGAGTGTGACCGCTTGTAATGCTGATGCCGATGCATATGGGGCTGTATTGGAGCCACATGTCTCTCCAATGAATGCCTTCGTACGCGGGGTAGTGAAGTCACCCAAAGGGATGATCGTCCAGACTAATGCCGTAACCCGGTCTATGGCGACCTTGGAGAATAAATAACTCTGCACCTACTGAATACGACTGTCACGAGCGTATCACGTGCGGAGTCATAGCACGTGAGCTACGGTGCCAAGTCGGAGAATTGTCAGACCGAAGAACACGTGAAGCCGTAGTA